>PVJI01002771.1:0-138218 GCA_004026765.1 Micronycteris hirsuta | reverse complement strand
GGGCAGCAGCAGCAGGCTCTAGCAGGTTCTAGCAGTTCGAGGTAGGTGTCGCTCTTGGCTCCAGGGACCAGGAAGTGACACAAGCAGGCACAGGCAAAAGCAACCTGGGCCTCTGAATTCAGCACCTGAGCAACCACCTGGGTACTCAAGCAAACCTGGAGATCACTTCACAAAGCTCACAATTAAATAGGAAAAACAGACTAGGGAGGGAGTAAGTCAGGAACTTTGAACTGTCACCACAGACACCTGGAGACCAAATTTAGAGAACTCCACAGGTTCTCGGTAAAGGAGAGACAGGCCCACGGTGGTGGCTCTGCTCACCGGGAGAGATGCGGGGCTGAGCACTGGGCCTCACTC
The DNA here is from genome assembly GCA_004026765.1 of Micronycteris hirsuta. Classification (NCBI taxonomy): domain Eukaryota; kingdom Metazoa; phylum Chordata; class Mammalia; order Chiroptera; family Phyllostomidae; genus Micronycteris; species Micronycteris hirsuta. The sequence continues at coordinate 137,861 of PVJI01002771.1, read as the reverse complement.
CCCTGGACCCGCGGGTAAGGGGAGGCCTGTCATCTGCCTGCCACATGGGTTAGGCATTTCCACTGGCACAGGTACGTTTGGACTCAGGGCTCCCAGTGGTCTCAGTGGACCTACCTTCTCAGGGGTCTCACGGTGAAGCCCTCCTGGCTGAGGGGTCCCTTCTTTCCTGGGCCCCTCCATGGCCCAGCACCCCAGGGCGGGGCTGTTCTGCTCTTTGTTCCTCCCTAAAGGTGTGGCTTCAGCAGGAAGCAGCCACATTCCTATCATGTCCCTTCCTTATCTTCTCAACCGTCCTTTCAAACAAACAGAGAATAGAACCTCTGACCCTGGTACACTGGGGTCAGCTCAGTCTCCCAGTCTTTACAAGGAGGTGGTGAGGATTTCTGCTGAGAGCCCAGGAAACAGGAACTTGCAAGCTTATCATACATCCATAACTTTGATTTAGGAGTAGTGCAGATCACTGAAAAAAGGATCCGATTTAAGAGACCAGAGCCGATATTCAAGAGTTGAATCTCCAGCTTGGAAACAGAGGGCAGAGTTTTAAACAGTTTTCCTCTTGGGGACTCAAATCCCCAAACAGCTGCCACCATCCACCTCCCATAGCTCAAAAGTGCTAAACATATAAAATAGTTATTCCTTAACTGATGAAACTAAAACTAAAAAAAAAAGAAAGACAAAAAAAAAAAAAAAACCCCAGAAATAACAAAATTTGGGAACCATAATCGCTTGAACATTTATATTTTTATTGAAGTTTTGAAATTTTTTTAAAATTTCTGCCCGGTTATGACAATTAAATAGGAAGCCGCAATTACAATTCACGAACTGTGGCATGAAAAAGAACACACACCCCAACAGGAATGACACCAAACCCTTTTCATTGCATTCATTCAAAAGAGACCACTGCACAAGTGTCATATGTGAGCACTGTCATTGTTTTCATGGAAGGGGGAAAAACATTTTTTCTGGCAGCACTTTCATAATTCCAGGAAGTGGTTTTGATACCACAGGTTGCAGGAATAGAAACCATAACAAACTTGGAGGGCATTTTTTTTTTTTGGCAGGCCAGGGACTGCTCGCTGGAAGAGTCCCCTTGTGCTTAGTGAACCGCCGGTCCGCCTCGGTGGCTGAGTCTTCCCGGGTGCTGAAAGGGGACGGACTTTCCTGCCCAAATGCAGAAATTCCTGTGGAGCAGAGTGTTTTCTGGATCTCAACCCTCCCCCCAACCTAAGCAAGGTCTCAAGCTTTTCTGGAGCTGCATTCAGTCACATGACCCTCTCTCGCGATGACTTTTACTTAACTACATGGGACACCGAGATTCCGCCTCACTCTGCTTCCCTAGGGTTCAGATGACAGCACAGAACATCACTTTTCAAAAAACGGCAGATACTAAGAACGTGGGCACTTATGACCAGGACACCAGCACACACTTTGCAGGGCACGTCACCCACAGGACACCTGTTTTTTCATTTAATCTGGTCCCTTGGAGAATTAGCTGAGTCACACACGTGTCTTTTCCAAAGACAGGTCAAAATCAGTTAATTTGACAATTTAGGGCCTGTCTCTGGCCAAGTAAAAAACTCCCGTGCCCAACGATCCCATGGTCCATAAAGCAATGAAATGCTAGCACTTGGTTCACACTTACACAGCTGCACTCTCACACGTGCACACGAGAACTGCGACAAAGGGACTAACCCGATTAACTCTGTGACCGTGGTTCCAAAGACAATGAAATAGAAAATTGGAGGTGTCGTCTTCAAGTACTTAAAAATGGAGAAATAGTCTGATTCCCCATGATTTTCTGATCCTAAGACATTGTACTTCTTGAACTGGAGGTTCTGGAGTTAGGAAAGTTACCTCCCGGGGCACAAAATAGTCTATGAAAATCGCTTTGTGATTTGTTTGTGGGGTAGCCACTTGCCTGTTTGTTATTTCTTGTAAAAATCTTTTGAGGCTTTGTATACTGTGGCATTCCAAGAGGCAAGACTTTATAAAAGAACACTATGAGCTGACTCACTTTTCCGGTCTTACCCTGGTGAGAAACAGCCTCGCACATTTTTAACCAACGCGCACAACGCGCCCAGGAGGCAGGTGTAAACGGTCCTTCGCATCTCTTGGACCACAAGGTGTTATTCCTGCAGCACATGCTGTTTGGCCCCCGTTAGGGTTCGAAGAGAAAGCAGTGTGTTTGGTTTGCTTTTTAAATTTTGCTTTGTGGAGATTTTTAAAACAAGACTTTCACTAGTTCTTGGCAGTAGACTGACCAATCAGAGGTCCTGTATTTATAAATAACCAATGGGGGACTGTGCTCTCCGGTTAGGCCGTTCACTGTCTTAAGGTCAGACAGCCAGATGCGGAGGGCTTTCCAAGTGCTCTGCTGAATTTCACAGACTCTCGGGGGGTGGAGGGGAAGAAAATGCTCATTATCAGAGTTCTCTGCATGTTTCAGAACTGACTCCTGATTATCTGAAGCTATGGAAAGACTCAGGTTTTCCATGGGCTCGGTGACCCCTTTTGCCCTCCTCTGCTGAAGAATCCTAACACCAGTCCTCCTTCTGCGAGTCACCCAGTGACAAGGCACAGGCAGCAGGGAAGCCTGGAGCAAGGAACGCTCTGCTCGGAAGCAGCGACAGATGGGCAGAGAAAAGGAATAATCCCCCGACCTTGCCCAACCCCGACCTTGCCCAGCCCCAACCGGCCGGACAGTTTACAGGCCGGGCCCTTTTGCTAAAAGAAGGAGAGGAGGCATTGCCTGAGGCGCACCTTGAAGATTCCTGCACATTATTGGCAACCTCTAGGAACCAACACTTAATCCATGGGCAGAGAGGAATCTTTTCTTTTTTTTTTAATCTGAAAAGGATTAAAAAATAAAGAATGAACAAATAGGTCTTAAGCTAAAGTAAGAAATCAGCCCCATCTTGGCACAGTTCTCATGCGGAATATTGCACCCAGTGTTAACTAATGCTAGAAGCTTCAAACGGTATAAATTTAAATGTATTTGCATATTATAAAAATAAAGATAAACATATACATATTTTACACTCATTACGGAACAGCAATGAATGGTCAGCCGATCCCTCTTTCACATTTAACAGAACCGAAATCTGCGTGCTCTGGACACTGCCACCTGTACTGGAACTATGGCTTATACGCGCACGGAAAACAAAATCCCTGAGAAGCCATTCGACTTTTTTTTTTTTTTCCTTTTCTTCAAGTAGCGCTCTCCTTGGAGGATCACAGTTCTGAGGTTCGGGTTGTAAAACATACGCTCCACGTGTTCTCCCTTCCTCCCCCCACCCCTCGTGACCTGGTCTGCAGGCCAGGTGCGCTCCTTCCTCTGAAAGCACCTGGACACTGCACGTTTTCAAGTTCACGGAACACACTTGGGAGCGTGGCAGATGTGCCAGGAAGGGAAGACGGTCCAGATGTACCAGGAAGGGAAGACGGTCCAGGTGAGTTCTGATGCTCTCTTTTCTCCACGGAAATTCCACGGCCAGAAAGGTCACTGGTGTCTGTGCTTTTCGCCAACGTTCTTCCTACGTGGGCAGAGGAGAGGAAAGCCCAGGAATGACCACAGGTAATGATTCTCAATTATAAGGGCAGGGGGAAGTATTCTGCATCTATTTTTGCACAGATTTTTCATTTCTATTTTCAGAACTCCTTATGAAAATGGAGATGTCAGGCAACCACTGTTCCTACAAAGCAAAGAGTCCTCTTACCGGAACCTGTCAAACATTTCTGTTTGTGACATGAGGTTCAGACACAAAGATGACACCGATTAGATATAAGCACTTACTCCGCTGTGATCTCAAAGCGTCACTAGATTTCTAATTAAGGGCCCCAACTCAAACACAGAGACTCAGGCAGACATATAGAGACTCTCCCTAGACAAGCCTCCAGGCGTAGGAATAGATACTGAAAAGTACGGCTGGGTGTCTCTCTGGACTAAACAGCATGATTTTGCTTCAAGTATTATAAGCAAGGCTGTCAAACTCAACTCTGGAGCTGAACGAATAAAAATGAAGAAACTGCTCTGTCTTCAGCTAATTAAACGAAGTGACACTCTATTCAGACAAAATGATTCCAGGAACAAATGACAAGTGTTCCTTATTTCAGCTTTCCTGTAATGAGAAGCGAAGTGACATTTTAAGAACTGTTTTAGCAGCGTTGAATAAAACATACAAAGACGTAAAGGGGTTATGATCTGCTTTCCTCACCCGCTTCCCTCCATCTCTCCTAAGGCTACTTGATTTTTTTGGAACTGATAATTTAGCATCTACTTAAGACATCTCTCCAGCCCACAGAAGAATCTGCTGAACATAATATTAATAATAATATCACTGAAAGTATGCACCTCCCATTTACTAATGACTTACTACATGCTGGGAATGGCACCAGTCACTGTCCTGCATCAGTTCCCGAGTCATCAGCTCCTCAGTCCTACCGGGCAAGTGCCACCTTCCTCTGCATTTTACCAAGAAGCAAACCAAGGTTCCAAGAGGTTAAGTGAGTTCCTGGAGGGTGCACACCCGAAAGCAGCAGAGCCAGGGGTTTATCCGACTCCAAGCCGTGTCGACAGGTGGGAGGATTCTGGGCCCCAAGGACAGTGCCCTGTTTCTATGGCACTCAGCCAGGAGGACTCTTTGAAGACCTGTTACTATAGTAACTTCACAGTGGAGACAGGTTTGAAGACTGCCTTGAATTCAAGCAATAATATAATCCATCTCACCGTAAAGAGGATGGCAGCGTGAAAACACATGGTAGAACCAAACAGGTACCTTTGGTGGTGGGAGATGTGGGCTCGTGTGAGGGACATGCTGTGTACATGTTTTTCTCACTGACTCTGGGAACCTTCAGAAACGCACACAGCTTGCCTGGCTGTCTGCTCCCCTGAGCCACACGCAAGGCTGAGAAACACGGGAGTCCCCGACCAGGGCGCTCACAGGGATATTCCAGTGTTGAAGAGCGTAAAAGGAAAACCAGGTTGAACATTCTTCCACGTGAATACCACTTTCCACATCTGGGCTCTTAGAGAAAAAAGATCCATCAAATCACCCCCTCATGGCTTTCTTATCTCAACACACTTGTCCCCTTCCATCAGTCAAGAGCCACTCACGGTCCTCAACTTTTTCCCGGTTCTGGCTGGTGGTGCTCTTGTTCCTTCTTCTGTGTGCCTACCAGAGGTTGGTGATACCGCTATCACAGCAGGTATCATATTTTAGTTGTAATTACTTACAGGGTTGTCTGGCTCTATCTTCTGTTCTCACTCTCCCTGAGGAGGCTATTCGATTCCTGAGGGCAGGGTCTACTCAAGTTATTTCTGCATCCTCAACACCTGGCACGATGCCCGGTAGAGGGCAAATACTCAGCAAAGATCTGCTGAATGAATGATTAATAAGATGTCATGAAAGAGTCATAGGTAAAAAATAGCCAAGCTACTATGAGCTCATTACTATAATGGAAATGTACATATAAGAAGCACTGAAGAAATGTGAAGAGTGACCAATTATAGTTAGAAGGGCTGGGGATGTCTTTTCAGGAGGTAGCACATGACCTTGGCCTTAGGAATCATGGGCCCTCACTGGGGAGGCAAGAAGGGGTGGCAGCCAGCTGAGACCCAGCCAGGGGCACAGTATGGCTGACCCTGCCCACAGTAAGGGAGTATCACACGTGTCAGCAAGGTGGCTGGGGTCTGATTGTGAGTCGTGCCCATGATTTTGAACTTGAGACTATAATCACTAGGACACCATTCAAGGCTTTTAAGTAGGGAGAAAAAGGGTAGGGTCTGAGTTGAAAGATAATATTGGTTTGAAGGACAAAAAGACTAGAGAACAGGAGGCCAGTTGAGACTTAACCACAGGAACCCTGGCAGACAGGTGGGCGAGGGAACCTGTGGAAGCAGACAGGTTCCTAGCTTCCCAGGTCGGGGCAAAGCACCAGCTGAGGAAGAGCTCTGGGGGAGGAAGACAATCGTTCACACCTACGAAGCCCACAGGACATCCAAGGGGGCTGCTGGGTAGGAAGCTGGAAAGACCGGGCTGGAGATGAAGGCAGAGGTCAGCTCGGGGGTCCCGGACCCAAATCCTCTCAGGCTACTGAGCAGGGGTTTCTGGGCTGCAGCAGAATTACTCAAGGTATCTGAGCCTTAGGCTGACGCTGAGGCAATACATAGATGTGCTGACCAGTCTTTTGTGTCCTGCATCCTGAAGCTTTGGCATCCGGGGCCCTGCTGCCCCTGGAGGGCCTGCCCTCCCAGTGTTGGCCGGTGCCCAGAGACAGTCAAAGCTCCAGTGTGAGCACGCCTCTCAAATATCGTACAAGCCACTGGTCCGGAGCGCACGCCCCGGCCACCTCCTTTATCAGCTCACACACGTGTCCTAATCACCCCAAGCACCTGGCACCAGCCACCAGGGGCAGTCCCTGAGCCCCAGGGCCCGCTGAAACTATCCAAACGGGCTGGTCCTGAGCCTGTTCCCCCTGCCTGGTCCCTGCCTTCCCCCAGAAACCACAATACAAGCTCTTGCCCACAGTTCCTCCCTCTCTCTTTGCCTCTCAATGGCCCTGATGTTTCCCCACGTAGCCCCCCGCTCCCCCGCCATGGCACATCTGTCCTCTAAGGACATGGGAGTAATAAACTATCTTTTCAACAGCAGCCCTTTCCTGAGCAACATGTCGGCCTTACTGTGCCTCCAGCGCTGTAGTAATGCGCTGTACGGTCAAACAAAGGTGAAAGGGAGAACCTGCTGTGCAAACAGCACCGACCTGGGAGCCACGACGTGGATTTCAGGCCCAGCTGTGCACTCAGGAGCTGGGGCTGTGGGCACATGGCTTGGTCTGGGGCTCAGAGCCAGTTAGGAATGGCCACCGAAAGCTGCCAGTGTGTCCAGAATGAACCCCACTCTCAGGGTCTATCCCAACGTCACTGAGTTGTGGTCAGAAATAAGGATGTGTCTCGTGAAAATTGAAGGCAACAATTAGAAAATGCTCTCTGCCCTTGGGACATGTGGGGTTGCTGGGAGGAGCAAATGAGTCGGGGGTCCCCTGTGAGGAGTTTATGCAGGCACAGTAGCCAAGTGTGACGATATGACAGAACGCTACCACTCGTCTCCTCTCTAGCTCATGAAGGCTGAGCTGGTGTCCTCCGAGTGACCGCAGGTGGCCTTATCCACAGCCCTTCGTGGGCGCCACCTGGACCCCGGGGTGGTCGTGGAGGGGCGTGTACGCCGACACCCTCCCCTGCCTGTCTATCACTCATGTGGGCTTCCTTGGGCAGGCACCTCATTAATAAACTAAGCACTGGCAGTAAGTCAGAGGGTATTTGCCTTTACTCAAGTATCTGTATTTGCACTTTAAAATTTTGTTTTTTGTATTACCTTTGTATGTCGTTCTCAGTGTATACCACTAATAATTCTGAGAAGAAATGACAGCACCTGAATTTACTGAGCACTGTTCACTCAGTGTGAAGAGTAACGCTGCATGCTTTCCCTGCAAGAGTGTCTCTTACAGCTCACACAGACCCCATGAGTTCAGCGATTCTATACCTGCACCTGGCAGGTGTCTACCCCGCAACATAGCAAGTCGGGAAGACTCAAACTCGGCACGTTAACTCCAGGGCCCAGCAAACTGCCTGGAGAAAATAAATACAAACACCGCTTTTAGAAAGCTATTTGCTGTACTAATCAACTTGAGCTTTTCCTGCTGTTATTATACTCTTGCATAATATTTGAGAAATGTTTTAGATGACTTCTTTTTTCCCACAAAGAGCTGATTACTGATATATGCAATATCAGAGTAAATTAGGCAAAAGAATCAAGCAGTTCCCTTATCCTTAATTCCTAAATGCCTCTTGATTCTGGATAAGTCGAAGATTTGTCATCTGTCCTGCTCTATAGAATCTTTTCATCCCCAACCCTACCCCACCCCCTTTTCCTAACGTCTCCAAGGGCGTAGGGAGTCCTCATCTATTTAAGAACCCTCTCTGCTTCCCAGAGACTTACCCTTAAAAACGGGTGCTCCCAAAGTCACAGATTGGGCACAGTAAAAATGATGGCATAGGGGAAAGTAGCACTATCTTTTCCACTTAATTTTCCAAGAAAGTATGGAGATACCTAAGCAGAGAGGGAACAAAGTCCAGCATCAGTGTGCTGATGGGGGACTGAGCGGCCACAGAACAGCCCTCCTCCCCACCTGTGAAAGCCGCGAGGCCACCGGCCGCCTCACTTTCTGCACAGGACATGTGCTCTGGTCAACGCAAGGCAGCGTGTTGCACAACCTGCGGCGGGCAGCCTTCCCCGCCCTCCATGTTTCCAGCATGCTGTGGGCAGCGAAATGCCTCCACTGTGATAAAGCCCTGTTTCCCTCACTCCATTGTTTTAAACTTTTCTTTTATCAAGTTCATGTTAATCTGAGTGTGGTTATACATACTTGGCCTGCTTATTGGGATAAGGCCACCGAGTCTTCATCCTCCTTTGTAAAAAAGACTATTTCAATAATATCCGTGTGCCACAACAATGTCACTGCCAACATCTCTGTGCAAAGTGACCGCTGTCTATCTGAGAATATGTACGTAGGGCGGTGCGGGACTGGTATTCCGCCGCGGTCCTGCCTGAGTGGGATGCCGCCGCGTGCACACGGGAGGCCCAGGGGAAAGGGCAGTTTTGAAACGCGAGGCCTCAGCCTTGTCTTTTATTACAAGTGGCATTTTCTGGGAAAGGAGACAGTGGAGTCCGACAACGTTCAACCCAGCCCCCCCTTTTTTTTCTAATTCTGTGACACACGACCTGCCCAAATCAGAATTAAGTTCCTCTTTCAGCCCCTCTGCTCCACAGAAGAGGGAGCCCAGACAGACATGTACCGACCCAAGAGAAAGGGCAACTGTCAGGAAACCAAAGTGATATATTCCCATTTCATGAGTGTCTGAGGATCAGGCCACTGGGACACCACACAGGAGAACGCGGGCTACATTCCAGTGCACCGTCGGGTAAAACATTTTCCTATGCTCACCTGTTGCATTGTGCTTTATAAATGAAAACCAGCAGATACTGTGGGTATCAAGCAGTTTTTCAGAATATGCACTTTAATTGGTAGGAGGTTGGCTTGCTCTAAACCTCTTTGGAAATGAGAGAGAGAGAAACATTCTACGGGGCACCTAAAAATGAGAGATGCATAAGCTGCCCTTTGCCCAAAGCTCACACCTTCCTTCTGAGTTGGAATTTTAAGTGGCTCAACCTGCAGAGCAACAGGATGGAGATAGGACTTCACACATAAACATCTTTAAATAAAATTTTAAAACCATCCTCTACTTTCTCCTCGCTTTTCCCACGGAAGGTGTATGTTTGCCCCTCATGATGCCTAATGTCCAAGGCTCAGCATCCGTTCCTTTAAAGGCTGGAAGCCAGTGGGGCTGCCATGCAGGAGCCCTGAAGGATACAGGAGGGGATGGACGTGCTCATTCGCCAGATGGTAGGAACCTTTCACCACGTACACACGTGTTCAATCCCCGTGGCGCACTCTTCAAATATCGTACAGTGTTACCTGTCAATTATTTAGCTCATAGAGGTGAAAAGAAAAAGATCAGTGGTTGCTCAGGGTTGAGGGAGGGGAGCAAACAGAGGAGCTCCAAGGACTTTCAGGGAGGTGAAAATCTTGTGGGCGACACTGTAATGGACGTGATATATATTGTCACATGTGTGTCCAACCTCGCAGAATGGACACCACCAAGAGGGACCTCTAATGTGAACCATGGACTCTGGCGATGACGCGTCAGCGCAGGCTCATCGGCTGTGACAAATGTCCCACTCCGGTGGGGGTGTTGAGGTGAGGGAGGCTGTGCCTGTGTAGAACCACGGGGTATATGGGATTCCCCTGGACCTTCTGCTCGATTTTGCTGTGAACCCAACTACTCTAAAAATGAAGTCTGTGTTTGAAATTGCTCTCCCTCCAAGCAGTTCTAATGTCCCTCTATTGTCCAGTAAACAGGGGGCTGCCAGTAGGGGGTGCGAGTCAGTTCACTGCCATTAGACTAAATGGGACCAGGACTAACAGTGTTCATAAGACTTTCTTTAAAACTACAGCTCTGTTTAATACCAACACAACAGGCAGCAAAACCATTCCTGAAAGCGATGCTACAAACGTGCACTGACCGCAGGGACCTAGGTGTTGTATCAGACACAAGTGACTCCAAATGGCGAGGCGTTTCTCTTTGGAGTGATGAAAATGTTCTAAAATTAGACTGTGTTGACAATTGCAAATATATTAATAATCATTGAGTGGGCCAGTATACCCCAATAGAGCTTTAAAAAAATGTATAAGGCCTGCCTGAGTGGCTCACTGGGTGTGAGCATCATCCCATACACCAAAAGGTTGCAGGTTTGAGCCCTGGTCCAGGTGCGTACAATCCCAGTCCAGGCATCTACAGGAGGCAACCGGTCAACACCTCTCTCTTCCTCCTTCTCTCTCTTTCTCCCCCCTCCCTCAAATCGATAAGCATATCCTCAGGTAAGGATTTTTTTTTTTTAAATATTGGAGTCTAGCCCTGGCTGGTGTAACTCAGTTGACTGAGCACAGGCTGGGAAGCAAACGGTCGCTGGTTAGATTCCCAGTCAGGGCACATGCCTGGGTTGCGGGCCAGATCCCCAGTGAGGACCATGTGAGAGGCAACCATACATTGCTGTTTCTCTCCCTCTCTGTCTTCCTCCCTTCCCTCTCTCTAAAAATAAAAAATAAAAAATATTGGAGTCTATATCCTTTAGGAAGTCAACATTTTTTAGAGCAACCCAGCAAATCTGCTGCTAAATTTTCATCTCATCTCCAATGCAAATATCCTCGAGAATCAGCCCAGGAGAGCCAAAGTATGGAAATTACCTACATCTCTATCTGATAATCAGCCAAGAGGGTATGAAGCCACTCAGCACCCAGGTTTCTCCTTGGAGAGTAAGGTGCGGGAGGAGAGGCACTTCCTTTCATTTAGGACACGTAACCTCTCCCCAGGGCAACGTCTATACAGACCTCAACCACCAACCACTGACACAAGTTATGAGAGTCAATCACATTCTCTAAAAAGTCCCTATCTAGCCCTGGCTGGTGTAGCTCAGTGGATTGAGCGCGGGCTGTGAACCAAAGCGTCGCTAGTTCAATTCCCAGTCAGAGCACATGCCTGGGTTGTAGGCCAGGTCCCCAGTAGGGGGGCCACGTGAGATGCAACCACACATTGATGTTTTTCCCCATCTCTTTCTCCCTCCATTCCCTTCTGTCTAAAAATAAATAAATAAAATCTTTTTTAAAAAGTCACTACCTACTCTTTATTCTCTATCACTCCTGACTGGGGAATAAGACACTTAGAACATTTAAAAAATAAGCAATAGAGACACTTAGAATCCATAAGGAATATCCAATCAAGTAACAGCACCGTTACTGCGTGCACGATCAAAGGCAGGCACCTGAATGAGAAGTCTTTAACTTGGCCTACAGAGGAGAGGAGAACACTGTCAAAGAGGAGCTCGGAATATTGTTTCAAAAACCACCCTAAGACCTAGATCAGTGACCTGAGAGCAGGGTGACTAATCTCTACTCTATGCCTGGTACAGTTCTGGTTGATGCCTATCATCCTGGCACAATAATTACAAAGAGCTGGCCTGTGCCTCTCAGTCCTTCCCTGATCTGAACGACAAATTACACGTTCAGCTCTCAAGGTGAACTGCAAGGTGAACTGCAGGTGGGACAGACAGGTTGTGCTGACCCGGCAGCATGGATCGGCTTGGCTCGGTGCTGCCGACTGGTTGTTGACCAGAGAAGCTGTACAAGGCCCACTGGCCAGGAAGCCAGCCCTTAGAGCCGTCCATCTGCACTTTATGGGATGACATTAGTCAACGATCACCCTGCAGTGACCTGGTCAAGTGAACTTGGCTGGAGTCACAAGGCCAGGGTAATAGCCCCAGTTTCCCAACTTCTCATGCCTGCTGGGACCCCGAGTCTAACTCTCAGGCTCAGACGTGTGGAGGTAAGACCACCTCCTGTCACAGCCGTCCTCAGCAGTGCCCTAAATCTCCCGCTTCTGATACGCTGTCATCTACTTGGAAATTAGACCTCCCCCAGGGCCTGCCCTGGGCCTGTTTGTTTCCACAGATATTCCTTCATTTAGACTTGAGACCTACACTCCAAACCCGCCATCTACTGTGCGAAATTTTTTTTTTAAAGATTTTATTTATTTATTTTTAGAGAGAGGGGAAGGGAGGGAGACAGAGAGGGAGAGAAACAGCAATGTATGGTTGCCTCTCACATGGCCCTCACTGGGGACCTGGCCTGCAACCCAGGCATGTGCCCTGACCGGGAATCGAACCGGGACCATCTGGTTCCCAGCCCGCGCTCAATCCACTGAGCTACACCAGCCAGGGCCGAAATTTTTTTAAAAATCCATTTCAAAATAAAGCCATTCACATAGCTCGGTCAAAAGCAGTTCAGTCCTAAAGGCATTCCCTCCAGCATCTAGATGTCTAAGGCTAAGTGGCTCTGATTACCTGGGACTTTAAAGACTTGTTCATTTAGGTGGAATAACCTGTATGTGAGAGAGGGGCTGATAGTACCTTTTCAGGTTGGTGCAGGTGTCTTTCTGTGGCAGTACAATAAGGAGCCCATGGGAACACAGAGATAAAGCCGTGGTGCATCGCCACGCCACTGCGATTTCTGTGCAAGCGGATATGGGAAGTTCTAACTCTATCTTGCCTAGTAAATGCCACGTGTCTACAGCAAAATAGGATAACATCACTCCTGGCTCAGGAAAGTCTACACCAAATGCAAAGTGTATCGAACAACTCTTTCTCTCCATTCCACACACTGCTGTTTCTGTTATGCCTCCTTGTCCTCACCCTGGTGTATCTGGAAGAAAGAGACCAATTCAAAGGACAGCATGATTTCTGTTGTTTGATGTATTCGGGACAGGGAGTTTTCTGGTTAATGTGAAGTTACTGTGTAATCCTGCTTAGTATTTAAGAAGCACTTCAACATTTGACATTGTCTTAGGGTTGTCTTACTGAGGAATTATGCCATCTATATTCACTTTAGCTAAAATAGTATTCTGGACGTAATGGCATGAGATAAGAGTTTCCTTTGGGTGTTCGGTGATATTTCCCAGGAAAGAGAGATTAGGGGTGTTTCGTCTAATGAATCACCCAGTTGGAGAAAAAGGACCGCAGTCTGCTATGGCAGTTGCTGAGGAAGGCCAGCCCCCATCCCTGCTCTGCAGAGAGCAGGCGGAGGGCGGGGACGCCAGCACCGCAGGGATGGAGGCTGAGACCCCACCACACAGCTCTCTGGAACGCAGCCTGGGAGCAAGCCTCTCCAGGTGAGATGATGGGTCACCATCCTCAAATGCAAGCTTCCCAACCTGCCTGTAAAAACTTACATGTGGAAAAAATGTTCTGTGTAGGCAGACAGACGCAAGTTCCCTGCACGAATACTTGGCTGAAACGACAGCACCCAGATGCAGATCTGCTCCAAGCAGACCTGCGGCTGCGATTTTTCAAGATTTCATCATTGTAAGATATTTCATCTTGGTTTAAAAGTGTTTTTAGTTTGGTTCTTAATAGTACAAAAAAACCCCCCAAAAAACAGAAAGAGTTTTATCTATAATGCTAAGCTAACGACATATCCCAAAGTTTGTTCACACACAAACATCCTCGGTCATTTGGGGGAAGATGAGGGGAAACAGTGCAGTGTCCGATGATCAAGGACTGATACAGAATCAAAGACCCAGAGAAAACATAATCTACCACAGATTTTCCATGCGTTTGTTTTATTTACTGGGCCCTTGCTGTTCCTTGTGTGGGGGCCCACTTACTTCTGCAATGACCAAATTAATGCTATCCATCAAAAAAATGCTTTTTTTTTTTGGTTGTGTATATCTGCAAATATACTAAATGATATATGGTATATAAATGATATCTCAATAAAGCTGTTAAAAGTGCTCTGGCCTTTTTTCAGTAAAAGTTAAAAAAAAATCACAAATAAGAAAAAAATAAAAGCTCCTTGTTTGCTCCAAGCCATGGCGGTGATTTCATGCAGATAACTAGGTCCGCTGGGTGGGGGTGCTTTTCAAGGTCTGCTGAGATATACTTTAACTTGGCTTTTTGCTATCACAACGACTGAGGCAAGATCGGGAGTGAGAGACAGGGGCCGCCACGGTGGGAACTCACTTGGAACAGGGGCTGATCACAGTCGGTGTAGGTGGGTAAACCAAGGCAACATTCACTCGCTCACTGCCATTCTTGGGGCAAATGATCTCTGCCACTCCCTCTGGTCTGGGCTGACTCAGCAGCTCCCCTGCAGGAGGAGAGAGAAAAATGCATTAATGGGCTTTGCCTTCACAATGGGACCCGATGACAGAGAAATACAGCGCTGGGGTTGAAGGAAGCGAGGAGAGGGCAGGTAGTGAGGAAGCGCGGGGTCCACAGGCAACGGGCCCCAGAAACAAATGTGCAGATGGAACAGCAGCCTCGGCTCGGCTCCCAGGCACACTGCCGACACGCTCATCGGCATCACCATGGGCAACATCTGGGGGGTCACGGCAGGAAGGCCCCTGTTCCGGACAAAGACAACACCTGCCAATATTCTCCTCACCTTGATTTTCACAGACTGACTCTGGAGACCTTTATCTATATGTCGGGCAAATGGAGCCAGGGTCCCCAGGGTCCCGAGGAACACGGGCTGCCAAGGAGGTGCCCCGGACAAGGACAGGGCAGGTGGGATAGGAGCCTTTCAACAAAGCCCTGCAGGAATGCCCTGGAGATGCAGCCACTAAGGAGTTATCCAGGTAAACCCCCAGCTTCACTTCAGCAAGGGGAGGTCTGTGTGCGGGTTTGGAAAGACCTCACAATCCGATCTCATTGTCAGGGGTCTAGTAAACACAGTTAACTAGCGTAACGGGTTAACTAGCGTAATGGGTTAACTACCACAGCGCTGCAAGGGAATATGTGTACTCTGCATGCCCCAGATAGAATTTCTCTCCAACTAGATCATTAAATCCCCAGGAGCAGCAATGACTTCTGTCCGTTCCTTCATGTCCGCCCCCTTGCCCAGCGGCCCTTCCTCTGTGGCCATGGCCAGCATGGTGCTCTCGGGAGCTTCTGGCTGATGACGGTGCCCATTATTGCCTAAATTCGCCTCCAGGAGCACAGGAAGTCAATAAACCAAACCAAGGACACAACGCGTGCCGATGGGAGACAGACGCTACGGAAATCAAAGCCAACTCACTGCAGCCATCGCTGGCACCACCGACTAAAAATTCCAGGGGCCCCAAAGTTTGTGCCAAACTGGGGTGACACAAAAGTCCTCTGCCTCAAAATCCCGTGTCTCCGAACGTCTCATCTTTGGCAGAACTCACGTCGATTGACAGTCTCTCATGCCAGCACTGAACCAAGAGCTTGAAATGTATGTCTCTTCTCATCTTGACAATGTCCCTGTGGGGTTCACCCCCATTGTGCAGACAGGAAGCTAAGGCTCAGGCAGGCTACGTGGCGCGCCCCACACCGAGAGCTAGTGAGTGGCAGGCCTGGTGTGTGACCTTGGGGACCCATCTCACGGGCGCTCACCCTCCACTACCACCTTCTCATTCCTCCCCAAAGCGGGGGCTGCTTCTTTACATGAGAACACATCTTTCCCCGAAGAACAATCTAACGACACTATTTTTAAATAACAAAATAAGCACTGACGGGTCTTTTAGGAAAGACATTTATTTCCCAATTTGAACATTTTTACATGGCTTTGCACAATAGGAATCAACTGTAATTTGAGTTCCCGAAGCAAACTACTGCAAACACCAAAACTGACTGCAAAATTTAATTTCCCATGACTAGCTCAAATCGTACATATCTGAACTGCATCAGAACTATACTCCAATACCAGTTAAGATCCCAAAATGTAGACACGCAAGTTAAAAATGTAGACAGTAAGAGTCATCTAAGTGAAAAACAGAAGCCACAGTGACGGCACGTTCAAGCTGGACAGAAACCTGGAAGCCATCCAGTCCAAACAGCAGTTTACGAGTCGGAAGCTCTCTGGGTGAAACAGATTGGCTCCGAGGCCCACAGAGAGAGTGGTGCGTCTTTACACCGCCACCCTGCCATGAACCACAGAGCCAGGCCTGCCACAGGAAGGTGCTCTGGACGCCCCAGGCCTCTGAACAGCCCTGGTCCTGGACTGCCCTCCCCGGATGCCTCACCTGCTATTTTCAATTTGTACTTTCTGTCCCACGAGTGCCCACAAGGCCTAGACATAGCCTGGCTGGACCTCTCTGGTTTCTCCCAAGCTTTCAGCGCTGCCTGCGTGCGCAGGGTACAAATGCAGGTGTCAAGCCTGACCCCAAGCTCCTTCCCTGGCATCAGCCCGGCTCGGCAGGCTTCCTTGCTGGACGTGTTGTAGGTGTTGATGAGCAGGCCAGATGCCAGAGAATTTAAAATAATTTGTAGTGGACTATTAAGCATTGGTTATTCATTTCTACTTCACCAGCAGCCTTACTCCCAGACTCCCAGCCAGTATCACGCAGGACCAGCCAGCTGGTTTGGTCCAGGTCCTGTACCTCGGAGCATTGCCAGCCACTGAGACAGAGCGCACTCGTTGAAGGCACCAAGAAGTTTCATGTATGTGAGAGATTCACTTGATACTATAGAAAACTGAGCAACCAGAAGAACAGTTCACAATCTCCAATACAACTGTCCACTCCAAAAAACTACTGCATGGTGACAGTAATTTGGGGATTTCAGAAATGTGCCCAACTGCTCAATGAAGAAAATAACAGAAACGGCTTTTTCCTCCCCACACAAAACCTATCTTATCACAAATACAAAGCGTGGTTCATAGCATGTAAAATAAAATAGAAGCTCATCGTCTCAAATTTCTTTAACAAAAATTTGATTTTAAACTACAGTACAGCTACGCATTGAGTATCTACACAGGGAGCCCTTTCTGTGTGTGCAGCGCTGCAGAAGATGCAGGCACACAGGTGCCCAAGGCAAGGCCTCGGAGGTGGAGGGCCTCAGCCTCTGGAAAGTCAAGTAAGTGAAAAACAGAACCCCAGTCCCGCACCACGGGTGCCCCCTAGGAACATTAGATGAGATGCTAGAGAGGTCATGGGAAGAACAAGCTGATGCTAATCTGCAGGATTGGAAAAGACCTTGAGGAATGGGGAATACTGACTCCAAAGACCCAGTCACATTCAGATCAGAATGGAAAATAATACGTGTGCTTTGCACTAGGGCCGTGAGGTCATACAGACCAACTCGAAAAAACCAATTAACCTCAGAAGAAAAAAATAATCACAATAGCAGCTAATACTTACTGGACATTTATTATGTGTTTTTACCATAAATGTATTATCTCAGTCCTCATCACAATACTCCGAAGCAGGTATAACTACCGTCCTCGTTATAAACAGGAGAAAAGGGAGGCTCCAAGGGGTCACGTATCATCAGTGATAGTCACAAGGAGGGAGTGGCGGTGCCGGAATCTGAACCCGGGACCACATGACTCTACTCTCATCCTCCACTGAGCGCTGCCCCGTAGCTGGGATATCGTGATGATACATTAGATACACACGGAAATCTCAACATTATATCCAGCATCGAGGAAATTCTTGACACTATTATTATAGTGATCAGATTTTATAAAAGCTTACTGTTCCAAATATATAAAGAATTCACATGAATATATGATCAGTGCCCAGATTCTTAATGGTAAAGTGATACACACTGATTAGGCCATAAATTAAATGCAAAACACCACCTCGCCAGAAATTTTAAAACTTCACATGAAAAAATTTAGAAGTATTTACATGTGTCAGCACTAGTGAATAAAAAAGATAAATGCCTAAGTTACATTTACCAAAAAAAAAAAAAAAAAAAAGAGAGAGAGAAAGGAAGGAGTAGACATGTAACCTGGTATATTTCCATTTTCAGGAACTTGCTTCCAGAAGTAGGCCTGGCTTTCTGACAATAATTATACAAGGACTACTCATAGCAACACTGTTTATAAAACAGTGAAAACTTGGTAAGCCTCCCAAATGTAACAATGGGGAAATGATTAAACTATGACACATTCATCAGATGGAATTCTCTGTCATCATTAAAAATGATAAGACTGACATTTCAATGTGGAAATGTAAACTTGAAAGTACATTCTAATTAGAAACATAAATTGACAGAGCAACACAAATGAATTTTGAGTGAAATGGGTCATTCCAGATGAAGAGGCCCTGAGACCGTGCATTTTTATGTTCGAGTGAATAATAAAAAAGGCTCACGGATGCCAGCTCTCACCGCTGGCGCTTCCCCCTGCTGGGGATTTTCTGTTCAGGGGCAGCTACAATCCGATCAGTCTTCCTGACGACCCCAGAATGTGGCCTGAGAAGCAGACCACCACTTTAACAGAAGCTGTGTTAGGTCCCTAAATGGTTTCCTTGTGTCCATTAAACTTATGGAAAACTATTCTTAATTACTCTTGCTCAAGATTTCCAGCATGAGAATGCTAGCACACTCATCAACTGTCCCACCCCAGCCAGTGGAAGAACACCAAGTTTTATGATGATTTAAAAAAAAAGCAACCAAAGATAAGTAAAACGAGCTCAACTTCCTCTGCTTATCATCAGAACGCTCAGATATTAGGCACATGTGAAAGTACTAGAACTTTACACACTGATGAGCCAAACCACAACATTAAAAGCCCCAAAACTTTCTTTCCAGTGCAAAAAAAAAAAAAAAACCCACTTCCTACTCCAGGATAATGATCTAGGTTTGACCGCCCCTCCAAACAGCAACGGTATAAATTAAAATTAAAACCGGTATACAGGTTCTATTAAATAATATAGTATCTAGATGTTCTAAGGCCTCTTTCAGCTCCAATATTCTAAAGCTCACACCCTCCAGCCCGAAGTGCACTGCTGTCTGTTACTTGACTATGACTCTGGATGTGGCTAAGATGAGACACTGAGAGCCCATGTCCCAGGCTTCCTCGGGGCGAAGGCCACATCCTGTGGACCAGGGGGCAGGAAGGTCCCCCCTTGGCAAGCCCAGCAGGTTATCTGAGACACAAGGACATGAGAACTCGGTCACCTTTATACGGAACAGGAAAGCCAAGTCGAGATAAAAGGACACTTTGTCTTCAGACAAAATAAAGTCCAGAAAGTATTTATACTCACAGGAGAAGTAAACACTGAACATTTAAAGACGTGCCACTGGCCCACTTCAGAGCACGGGCAAAGGAAGCAGAGACGACGTAATGACGTGAGATCTGTGGTAAGGAAACCTCTGGCTGCTGTGTAGAGAGAGGCAAGCCGAGGGCAGGGACACCGTTGGGAGGCTCACGCAGGGGCACAGACAGGAGAGGGCGGAGCCCCGGCCCCCAGAGGCGCCAGGGCGATGGAGAGACCCGGTGTGCTTTGGGGACAGTCAACAGGACTTGCCAACGAATTGGATGTGGGGGTCAGAGGCAGAGAAGACCAAGGATAATTCCAAATCTTCGGTTTGAGAAACTGGCAGATGGTGGTACTATTGGCAAGACGGAAAGAAAAGGTGATTTGCAGGAAGGGGAGAAACGGAGAGTGACTGGCACACAGACGTGGGGATAGGCACTGTGTGTGTAATTACATGTGCTAGTCTGAATTTCCAGGAGAAGGTTAAGGCTGGAGGTACAGATGTGGGAGGGATCGGCCGATTAGGTGATGTTTAAAGGCACAAGAGTGGACGCCTAGAAAAATGAGTATGCAGAGAAGAGCAAGGAACCGCAGATGAAGCCCTGGGGCGCTGAGAATTTAGAGGCCAGGAACGGCCAGGGGGCACAAGGGAAACAAGAATATGGCTTCATGAAAGAAAAAAATAAGTCATTCGCTGTACCAAATTCTGCTGAGTGGACAAGCAACATAAGCACAGCAAAGGGAGCCCTGGGGCAGGAGGTCCCTGGAGGCTTTGGGAGAAGCAGTGTCAGGAGGGTGGGGTGAAGGTGTAACTGCAGCGTCTCTGCCTCCGTAAGGAATGGGAAGCGCAAGGAGGCCTCGACGACCGGAGACGCGCTTCCAGTCGCTGTGAATCGTGTCGTGCCCGTCACTTGTGCTCTGTGAGCCGGGGGAGGGGGGGGTGCCACTGCTGAAAACAACAGTCAGCAAACTGACTGTTTCTTAAAATAGTAACAGAGAAATAACAACTGTTTGCCACTTAAAATAGGTTTTTATCAAAAACGTAAATGTGCATGGAAACCCTTTAATCACACTAATCGACCTGACGCACTGGCTGGTCCTACAGAGGCAGTAGGATGTAGTAGCCTCTGGGGACAGCCGGCCGCCCTAGTTCCTCTGCTGATGAGATTTATTGGCCGTACAGGTCAGTCAGGTCTCGTCATGAAACAGAAGGCACAGGAGGAGGCCTCATATAAACAATTAGAGACTTTCTCACAGGAATTTATTATCAAGAGGAAAGAGCACTCTAAAGATACCCTAAGGCTGAGGGGGACTATCTAAGGAAGAAAACCTTGGATGTGGGGGAGCCCTCCCCAGACCTGGTTCAACGGGGCATGGCACAGCCCCCCAGATGGAGAGGTCAGCTGGGCTGCCCCAGGCCAGGCTAGTCCACAGTCAGCTGACCAAAGCTTGGCAGGGACCTGTCCTCTGGGGGCCCACAAAGTTCCCAGGAGAGCTGGGTACCCATAGGTCCAACAGGAATCTCCCAGTTGGGCCACTGGGAAGTCAGCTGGTGTGCCCATAGATGTTGTCCAGAACTCGGCCACATGCACTCTTAGGGAGTTCTGGGATTCAAGGAGCGGTCCCCCAAACCGCAGGGATGCTGCGTTCTCTCTGTGAGCAGAGTTTGCTGTTGGCTCAATTAGTTCCTCTTGCAAATGAGTCAAACCGATAGGACCTCTTCACCAGCCACATCTTATGGGATGAATTCCAAAGGCAGCTCAAAAACGTGCACCATCAGAAACTGTGAGCCTCTTGTAGAATTGCATTTTCATTTTCACCACACAGACCTGCAATTCTTCAAAAGGTCAAAGTCCAGGGAGTTCCAGGCAATTTACCAGCATCCGGCCATTCGTGGAATTCTCAAGCCCAGTTTTGATTCTGAATGCTGGGACTTCTTTTTTAAAAAACACTCAGAAATGTTCTTCTGTGTCGTGAACGTTGCGAACAATGTGTAAAGTCTTATCAGTAAGAGAGTATAATCTATAAACCAAACAGAAGCAGGCCAATGGGGTTCTTCAAGATGCCCTTGAACTAGGGGCAGAACTCAATATCTATCTTCTGTGAGTTTGCATGGCCTGGTCGTCAGCTACACTAAACAAACTGAATTGGAACACTTCGCTTCAACTTCTTCCCAACATCCTCCAAGATGGTGGTAGCGGCGACAGGTACAGGCAGAAGGAAAGACAAAGATCACACCCTCAACTACCTCTATGACTTACAATGATCCCACCTGTGAAACCCTCGGACCCCCCTGACGCAACTGAAGCCACACGCAGGCCCCATGACAGCTTAAATTCTTCCTCTTACGGCATCTGCAGTGAAGAAGCTGAACTTTTCCTTGCTCCGCCCAGTTCCGGACACAGACGACTGTCCAAACAGTGACGTCTGCTTATCATTACAGAAAGCTTTCCTGTTGTTGTTGATCTGAGGGACAGGAGATGACCGATGTCTCAGGTATGCTAAGCCAAGAAGAGTGGCATTTGGTCCATGGGGCCCCTCCCTGATCAATAACCACTCAAGTCTCTTCTGGATCGAGAGTTGCAACCTCAGACCACAGCACCTCTTCCAAAGCATCTGACCAATGTTTGACCCAGGAAAATAAACCTGCCTGAGTTTGGTCCTGTCCTTCCTATGATAAACTGGCATACCGCTTTCCTATGTCTCTTTTTGTTGGTTGGTTGGTTGGGTTTATTTGCACACATCCAACTTTCTTTCTGACCCCCACCTCACGGTTGGCTATTTGAAATTCCCTCTCCTACAGCCCCGCGCCCTCCTTCCAACACCACAGTGGAAGGGAAGCCTCCCCCAGGCTGTTCTGCCTAGACCCTCTCCACCTGCTGAAAAAGCCTCAGATCTCTGCATTTTTGAGTCCCCCAGAAGTTTTCTTCCCCAAATCACAGCACTGGTATGAAGAGAAACTTGGGGAAGATTCCACTCTGAAGTGTGAGGCTTCCGCTGACAACAAAATGAGCATCCCTGGGGCCGGAAAGAACATCCAGGACAGCAGGTGAGCCTGGCTCGTGTGGCATTTATTAGTATTGGGAGAAATTACTCCAGGGAAGTCGCAGGAAGCTAAGGCGCCTACCAGGAAGGGCTTTGCTTTTGGTTCTAAAAAAAGGGAACAATAGCAAAATAAAAGATTGTTGGATATCCAAGTTCTTCCTACTCCCGGTTCTTAGCATCTTCATCAGTTTCACATTAGGCCAGATAATATACAAATGGCAATCACCCAAAAACAAGAGATCCTGTCTTTAGATTCTGTGTGAGGTTTTTCTAGAAGGTCTAAAAATGAACCATCCTGTGTCCTAGAAATGTAAAACCACGAGGCATCACTAGAAGCTTAAATGAGGTGGTTTTATGACCAGAAAGCCTTCGTACTGATGCCAAGCACACTTTCAAAACTCACTACCCAAAAGGGGTGGGAAGGATTAGCCCTAAAGGTACAGACAAAGCCATGCAAGTAAATCAATGGAGGGTCACGTGGTGAGAAGGGACCATCTAAGGCCTCCTGCAACACTCTTAGTAACGATAAAGGCGTGACGTGAACGAATCATTCACATACAAGCAGGGCGGGGCGAACGTAGGTTGAGAGTTGTCTGTATGAAAAATTATACAATAATGAATAACACAAGAGAAAACTCTGTGCTTCACAACTGTCAGCCTACTTCCGCCCACATGTCTCCCTGGAGTCAAGACCAGGAGTTAGCGGACGGGCTGCTGGCTCAGCCTCAGCTGTGCTGCAAGGGTCCTGCATGTCAGCACGCCCTTCAGAAAACGCATGGACATCCCATACCACCCTCTCCCCGCTGACCCTTGACAGGTCAGACGTCATCTGACCCAAGTCCAAGCTGACTCAGGGCAGAGCGACAGGCCACGCTGCCTCTTCCCACCATTCATTCGCTCCACCGAGCCTCCCCTCAGGCGCGTGTGCCTGCCCCTTGGATCCATTTTCATTGCTAAGGGTTTATATAAACACAAATCCACCCAAGAAAGGAAAAATATTTCCCTTTTTCCTGCTCTGGATAAAGTTCCAGCGGACTTGGCCGAGGATTAGACATGCTTCACAGATCAAAGTATGTTTGGGAGGGCGGGGGGAGGGAGATCAGAGCCCGGGCCCAGCCTGGCCTTCCCTTTCTTGAAATGCAAGTCCGGATTATGAAAAGCCCAGCCTCGGGAATGAAGTGCTTTCTGAAGGTCACTCTTCATTTGGATGGCCTGTCACCTACTTCTTACTGGAAGTGGTTCCAGGCCCAGAGACGTTAATGCAGACAGCATAAAAGCATCCAGACTAGAACTGTCTCCCTCCAACATCCTTTCAACTGAAAATGAGAGGAACTTTTATGACCTCAACTGAAATTTGAAACACGGCCCGAGAGGCCTTATCAAAAATGTGCCTGATTCTGAAATACTCAGGGAGCCATTGGAAGGCCCTGGGAATGATCGGAAACCATTTATTTTCTTCTTGTCTCCTAACAAGGGAGATGACGAGAGTTTCTGCAAAGTCACTTTCTCCGAGGAAGGGAAGGAGGAGGAAGAGGGGTAAATGTTGGGCTGGGCAGGGGGAGCTCGGAAGGGCCAGGCAGGCGAGAGAAAATACACAGAAGGGAGAGTCAAACAGGACAGCAGAGCCTTGAGGCCGGAGGGAGTCTCGAGAAGGTTCGCTTCCTATTCCAAGTGTGAATAATGTCTCCCACATGCACAGCCCGGCAGCGCAGGGGACGTGGTCCAGCTGGGTCCTCTCCCAACAGGCGGTCTTCTTCATCTACTCCCCCACCCAAGCTTCATTCCCAGAAGGTCCAGCCAGGACTGGAGGCCACTTTCAACAAGCAAAAAGCATCTACAATGACCTGAAAAGCAGTAAATTGCACGAACAATCAAAACTGAGCTTCCCTTAGCATCTCCAGCCTCTCCAAGGTTGTAATGATGCACAAGAAAGAGTTCTTTGTGTGTCCGTTGCACCCCACCTGCGAGCGGTGCAGCTGGCTTCCAGACTGGAGCCTACACCCAGACAGACAAACAGAAGGGCACCGTCACGACAGCATTAAAGCCCATTACCACGTATGCGATGGCCAAATAGGACCAGCTTCGTCGGAGGCGAGAGCAGTGCCGGAGGGGTCACTTCTGGGGGCCGCTCAGTGCACAGAGCAACCGCCACCTCACGAGGCCACTGGCCTCGCCAAGGCCTCAGTTTACCTCCAGTCCTGAACTCCTGCCCAAGTATTAGACCGAGATCAAAAACATGCACTAAACATCACCACCCAGACGTTGATGTGTTTGGTCCAAGTCAAACTTTTCATGCGTGCCCACTGGCCCCATCCCCCAAAGTCAGTCCTTTCTCAGACTCCCCCATACCCGAAAATGTCCACTCCATTCTTCCAGTAACTTTGGACAAAAAACGCGGAGTCGGGCTTCCCGCCGATGCATGCGGTGTGCCTTTCTCCCCCATGCACACCAAATGCATCAGCCCGTCCCATTGCTCTGCCTTGGAGCCCACGCAGCATGTGGCCCTTCACCAGCTCCCCAGGGCGCACGCCATCTGTCTGGACTGCATCCAGTCTTCCTGCTGATCCCCCGGCCCCACCGCCCCGTCCCCACTGGAGCCACAGGGATTCCACTAGAACACAGACCAGACCATGTTAGTGCCCTTCTCAGAAGCCTCCAACACCCCCTTTGCCACTCAGGTCCACCACCCCAGGCCCATGGCAGTCCCCACGGCCCGGTGTGAGCCGCTCCCGCCCACCTGCTGCCCTCGCCCCGTCTTCCTCGGGCTCCAGCCTCACGGGCCTCCTTGCACGGCACTGTCCGACCTCGGGGCCCATCCACACACGTAGCCCACACCCCCAGCCCCACCCTTCACTGACGCCTCTGCTCACACATCACCGCCTCACACAGAACTGCCCCGACCACCTGCACAAGGCAGCACCTCTCCACATCGGTCCACGTCCCGTCACCTGCTTTTCCTCCCCAGGGCTTCTGTCCCCGACAGACACTGGTTGACGCTGTCTCTTCTAGAAAGCAAGCTCCACAAGTGCAGGGATTTCTCTTGCTCACCGTTGCATCCCAAGCATGCGGAACGGGGCCTGGCACACAGCAGGCCCTACAGACAGTGGGTAATGGAACCAACTATTTCATGTTGAAACAGCCTCGGGGCCCATCAGTAGGTGAATGCATTGAAAAGCTGTGGTACATTTACACAGTGGAATACTACTCAGCAGAGAGAAAGAACTCCTACCTTTTGCGACAGCATGGATGGAACTGGAGAGCATTATGCTAAGTGAAATAAGCCAGTCGGTGAAAGAAAAATAGGCTATGACCCCACTTAGAAGAGGAATCTAAGAATAATGAACAGAATGAACGGAATAAACTAATGAGCAAAATAGAAGCAGAGACATGGAAACATTGAACAGACTGTCAGCTGCCAGAGGGAGGGGTGGGGGTGGAGGGATAGTGGTGGTAAGAAGGGAACAGTCAAAAACCCTGTGTGAACGACCCACGGACGGCGTGGGGATGGGCTGTGGTGGGAGGTGGGGGGAGAAGGGTAAAGGAGAAAAAATTGGGACAACTGTAATAGAGTAACAATAATAAAAAAAATTAATAAAAAAAGAAAAAATAAACCACCCACTAAGAAAATTAGGCAAAGGTTTGAACAGATATTTCACCAAAGAAAGCGTACAAGGGGAAGTAAGCACAGGACGAGATACTCACCTTCGTTAAGTATTGGGGAAGTGCAAACACCCACACGAGACACCACTCACACCTAGAGGACAGACGGAAACTGGAAAAGGCTGCCCACGCCCAGGGTCAGAGGGTGTGAGGGGCTGGGCCTCTCACACTGCTGGTGGCGCTTCTTAAAAAGCTGAAATATACCCCTACTATGTGATAGAGCTCTTTACTCCTGGATATTTACCCCAAAGAAAAGAAAGCATAAATACATCCTAAGACTTATACATGAATGTTCACAGCAGCTTTATTCAAAGTGGCCAAAAATGAACAGCAACCTAAATGTCCATTAAAGTGAGCCGGTACCCAACTGCGGTGCGTGGTGCCATGGAGTTCTGCTCAGCCACGAGAGGCTGGACTGTGGGCACGTGCAACGCAGAGCATCTGAAAGGCATGACTCCATTGCATGAAACTAGAAAATGCAAGGGAATCTACAGAGACGGAAGGCAGGTCAGTGGTTGCCTGGGGCAGGGGTGTGGACAGAAAGGGACAAGGGAGAGGAAAGGACAGGAGTGAGCGAGAGAAAACTCCTGAGGGAGACGGAATGGCTCACTATCTTGACTGTGGCAATGGTATTATGGGTGCATACAGATGTCAAAGTTTACCAAATTGTATACTTTCCAATCGTGCGTTTCACTGTAGGCCGTTATGTCTTGACCATGTCTCAACTCAAACCAGACAGAGCCCTGCCGCTAACCATCACAAAGAAACATCCACTGGTGTCACAGCACGAGCGCCCTTCCCGAGCAAACGAGAGGCCTCACAGGTTTCAGGGAGGACAAATACCATCACCATATCCAATGCGTTTCATGCTAAATCTCATAGGTCAATCCACAAAAGGCAGAAATGCCACAGACGCATATATTGCTTGCTGAGATACTTTTTTCAGCTTATGATTATTTCATTTGTGCCTCACTGTGATATTTATAAAAGGAAAAAATATATATTCTATTAGATGAAATTCAAGCTGAAGCTATACTCAATCACATAGAAAGTTCCAATATTAACAATACGAGATACTAACAATAATTGGTAGGTGGCGCTACCTGCTACCAGCTATTGAATTAGTAGGTCAGAGCAGGTAAAGAGAATTAATTGGTGGTTATAAACTTCAGGGAGCAGCAATAACACGGACATGCCCCAGTGACTGACGCTGAAGGACACCGTGTAAGACCTAGCCCGTGAGGTGGGGAAGGTCAAGGTAAACACACTCCCAGCAGCTGTAATCAGCTAGAGACAGACAAGCGTGGCTTCCTCCTCCTCCTCGTCCTCCTCCACTTCAGGAAACTACTCTCTGCCTATGCAAGGCTGGGAGTGAGACTTAACTTATAGTTCATCCAAACCCAACTCCCCAAACGTCCAGGCGAGGATAAGGCTGAGGCTGAGAAGCGACAGGACACTGGTCCCTTCAGTCTGGAAGCAAAAAGTAACCTGGTGGCCAGCTCACAAGATTCACTCAAAAGGGCACCATCTTCTCTCTGCCTAGCCTGGGAACTACACCACTTTTGATAAAGCAAACAGAAAAACCACCATAATAATCCCTATCATCTATGAAAAAAATGTATCCTTGCTTTTACGGGAGAAAAAAAGCTCCTTACATCTTGAGCTGAAAAATGACACCAAATTACATCCAAGCTCTTTTATCGAACCTCCTGTGTATCAGGGGTTATGAGTTTAATAAAGCCACTTGAAACCAAAAGCGGAGGCAGTTGCCAACCTACATCCTTCTAACTTTTAAAAGTAGTAAGTGGCCCATTCCTCATGCAGAGATGTCTGTGACACCTAGGCAAGCCCTCTGTCACCCTCTGTCCTGTGTCCTTGGTCCCAGCTGCCAGCCTCACTGTGGCCATGTCCGGTGTAGTACAGCTATTCACTCCTCAGTATTCACCCGAGAATGTGGGAGCTCTCGCCGCCCCTAGTTTCCGCACCGCTGCACCCTGGCCCTGTGGACCGAGCGCTCCAAGGCATTACGGCCACCGCCCTCTGTCAGAGCATCGTAGGTCAGATGTGCCTCTGTGGTTCGGCCCAGAAGCAGACGAGCCTTCAGAGCATCGCTGCCCAGGGGCTGCCTTCTCCCTTACAGGCAGTCGACAAAAAAGAACTTTTGGAGCACAGCCCTTTGTAGGTTAAGAACCATACTTAAAATCCAACAGCAAACTTTCTCTTTATACCCTGTAAATGAACTAAATGGGACTTCTGAGGTACAAGCAATGTCAACGTGATAGGCCAACCATATGCCTAGTTCATTGCCCAGTGCAGGCCCAGGTTTTCTGCAATGCAAGAGCCACAGAGATTTATAATTGAGAGAGAGAGAGAATGAATCACAAAGAGCACGAGTTCTTTGACAGAGTCTGAAATCTGGCTCTCCTCTCAGCATATCCACTGTGTGACCTAGGGAAAGTTACTTAGCCTCTCTGAGCCTCCTGTTTTCTGCTGTGAACTGTGGCTAGTGTGTGTCTCTCTCTCACACACACAAACACACACACCACAGGAGTGCTACAGGAAGTAAGTGATGACATTTGTAGCTGACCAGAGCCTGGCACATAGTAGCATCTCACTAAATGCTTATTTCTTTCTCAGCTCCTCCTTCATCTAAAACAGAAAAACCAAGGTCCAGAGAAAAGTGCCTATCAGGGGGGCAACGGGAAGGCCCTGACGTTCCCAATGCCTCCCCGAAAGTCCCCGTCCCCCCAAGGCAGCATGTCTTCTCTCGAGAACATTGGTCCTTTCATTCACTTCGGAAGGAAGCGTGCATTGTACCTCCCCTCTGGAGGGAAACGTGATGATTCCACTTCGAGATACTTGTCCTATGGACACACCATACATGTCAAAAGATACAGTCCTACGTATATATTCAGTACTGTTTCTAAAGCAAAAGACCAAAACACAAGTCAAATGCTCATCAATAGGAAGCTGGTTAAATAAAGCCAGCTTATGCAACAGAATGCTATGCCACTAATTAAAAACGTATCAGACAGCTCTATAGGTATCTCTGTGACCAGTATATAGTTTCAATGAAAAAAAGATACAAAACAGTGTTTCTATCATGCTACCATTTTAGAGGGCTCTCTCTTCTCCATTGATACATACAAATGCATATTTGTAAGAACATACAGCATCTCTGAAATGACCCCACGAATCTGGCTAAACTGGCCGCGGGAGGGCAAGTGGACGGCTGTGGACAGAGAGAAGACTTCCTTTTCCCCACAGGGCCTTTTGTACATTCTGAATTCTGCGCTGATTACACAGACCACCCCTTAAACAGAAAACAAAATAATCTACTCCAGTGCAAGTTTCAATCTTTTCCCTATTTTTCCTCCCTAAAATGGCTCTCTTGTTTTTTTAATCTTACATTAAATTTATTTATCTTTAATTATAAAAGTCAGCATGTGCTCATTTAATTAAGTAAATTAATAGAAAATGTGTAAAGCAGAGGTATAATCACTTCCCCCTTCTCGCCTTGGCAAGGATGCAGGGCGGAGCTGGCAGGCAGCCCTCCCTACCTTCCTCCCGCTCAGACACACTGAGAAAGCGTGTATCAGTCAGGTTTTCCTCGCTTTCTCTGCTACCAGGCAGACTTGAGCCACGAGCTTAAGTGCCACATTCTTTTCTTTCATCGGACAGTATGTTATCTGACAGCCAACTTAGAGTGAGAACTACCTTTCTTCCCAATTCCTTCATTCCTCAAATCTCAGCCTCTTCCTCCTCCCTGCGCCTCCTCTGCCCCCCCACACACAAACACAAACAATTTTATATAAATGGACTCATGCCGCATGTTCATTTTTTAATAGGGTCCTTTCATCTGTTTGGCTTTCACTACCAACACCCCCATTTCTAAACAACCTCGCACCCCCTGGGAGGGTGAGTCTAGTGCCCACACCCCACCTGACCTGTCCTTGGTCCTCCTCTGGGCCTGCTTCCTCCTCTGAGGGCCACTGAGGGCCAGGGTCGCCCTGGGGCAAACTGCGGCCAGCTGGCCCATCAGGGAAACTGGGTTCAGACCACGTGGGAATTATGATTCCAGATTCAAGCTGAGGAGCCTTTTGCATCATGGAATTAAAGGATCTAAAAGGAGAAGCCACGAGAAGCTTTTCATAAACCAAAATCACACATCTGATTAAGAAAAAAATAGCACCAGTGACAGAGAAAAGCTCCTTGGCAAGCAAAGCCTTCCAGTTTCGGCACCCTGCCCTCCCCTCTTCCTCGAAAAGCCAGCAGAGAGTCCGACTGGGGACCCTACCTGGGTTCAGCTACACAGACCTCCCCACTGGCCACTCGCTGGGGTCCAAGGCCACACTCCCTGCCTGGCCTTGGCTGTGACTGGGAGCAGCTGCCGCTGGAGCCAGAATGAACTGCCGGGGGATTAGCGGCTTCTGTGCAGAGTTCACGGGAGGCCCGCAGGGCCCTGTGGCAGGAGGTCCAAGCAGGGGGACCAGGAGAGGAAATGAGAGCTCACTGGCTGCTGAGCCATTTCCACCCTGCATTTCTTGGTTCTTAGATTTCATCACAGCCAATTTCACGGAATGCAAAAAAGTACTTAAAATCTTTGTTCGCAAGCAAGATGGTGCAGAAAGGATGACCTCCCTCCCGAACAGACTTGCAGTTCTTATGTCGTACGCAGTCTTCCGGGACGGACACCGGGGTTATGACAGATATGGGTCAGTCATCACTAATTAATCAAGTTTGATTGATGCCAGAGCTTCCTACTTTCTTTAAAAGGAGTGGAGGGGATGTTTCAAAACCAGCTAGTGAGGTTTAACTGTTTAAACCTTACTTTAGTGTTTCTAAAGGACTTAACCTAAATCCAAGAAATCCTCCTCAGACCCCAAGCGTGTGAAGCTGTTTGTAGCTACCACGCAGGGTTTCAAACAAAGTTTTCATAAAATCCTACTGGCCTCAAGCCTACACTGATAGCTCAGATGCTTTAATAGTAACTTCCACACGTGTGCAAAAGATAGGCGGGCCTTCCCCAGCATCAGAGCACCTGGGCTTGTCAGGAGCACCCAACTCACTTCCCAAAAGCCCAGCACCAGGACAACGGGGGCTGTCTTCCCGCGTCACCACCTCCCGGCAGCAGGACCCTGAGCTAATGGCCCTATGGGGGCGAGGCCCGAGTTTCCATATCCCCAAGGTTGTGAGGACTGAATGAGACCCTATACAGGAACATTCCACACAAGACCAGCTGCCCCCAGGCCCCTGCTCCCAACAAGACCAGGACGGGCTACAAGCCCTTTCTGAAGTGCGGCAGGAACACACCACGTGGTGAGGAAAGCTGAAGCAGGTGGACCAGAAGGCTGCCCGGGGAATTGGAAACGGGGTGAGAGACAGAATTAGTGTGTGGGAGTGGCTGACGCAGAGAGGCTGGTCTGAGGGGACAGTGGAAAATAGAGCAAGTCGTCAGGGAGACACAGAAATGGCACTGGGAAGCGACCACGCCTGAGGTGGAAGGACAGAAGACAGGAGGGAGAGCAACTGGGAGACGGGAGACTGCGTTAGGTGCCAGGGACCAAGAGACAGAGGACTGGGACCAGGTCAGAAGGGTGGAGTTGAGAGGGTGTCGGACAGAGAATGACAGACAGGACAGGACGGGAGGTACCATCAGACAGGAGATCTGGGGCAGGAGACACAGAGAGACCCTGAGAGAGAGGGACAGAGCGACACAGACCAGGCCCAAGTTCCAGTTCCCATACGGAAAACCCGCACTTCGCTTCCTTCCCCTGGACTCTGGGGATTACTCTACTCGACATAATCCTGCTTCCCCCGCTCCCCTTAAATTAGCTCAACAGGTCTGACTAGAGCATAATAATTAATAAATGGCTTTTTATTGAGCATATCCATTTCTCCCATTAACTATAAATTATTATTTGCAACTGATTATGTAGCTCTAATAAATTATTATTAAAAACAGCTTCCTTAAAACCTTGGCTTCAGTGGTAACAGCGGATTTCTCGGTATCAGGGAAACGCCCTGGGGGGGCGGGGTGAGCAGGTTTGCAGGGCGGGCCGTCCGGGGTCCAAGTCCAGGGCTGCACTACCCCCAGCAGGGTCCAGACAAAGGGCAACTCCTCTGGGCCTCAGTCCTTCAGCCGCAAAAGGAAGAAGCTGAACTGGTTTATCTCCAAGGTCCGTGCAGCTCAAAATAGTCTGTTCCGGCTTAACATACTGTGAAAATGTATTTTCTACTGAATTTTCTAAGCTTCTCAAGTTAAACTCTTTGCAAATTTAGCATGATGTAGAGCAATCCCTTAAATAGGCCAAACAGACATGTCCTGGGCTGTCCCCAGCCACCCTTCTGCCACTTCCCTGATTCCCCACCTGGACCCTGGACCCAAGGTGCTGCATTCACATGGCACCTAGGGGAGTGTCACCCGGTCCACTTCTTCTAGAGACGTGCATTTTCCTACGAGGTTTGTTTTAAGTAAGGCACAAAAACTGTAACGCTGTGTGTAAACTTAGATATTAAAAAGTTTAATGGCATGTAATTTTTTAAATGTCTTAATTTAACCCTAAATAACTATTACTACTAATAGAACAAAGGGTACTTACAAAGCAAAGCTCCCTAACAAAGCTCATCAAACCCAATAGGTAACATCTCTTTAAGGATACTTGTTACAAGCACTGACGGCAGCTGCGCGAAGATACTCCTTTTTGTCATCTCATGGGAATAAACCCACCACAGACAAAACACTCATTCGCTCCCCTCAAGTACCAACACAGGGGCAGTTAGGACCTGAGCTAGCAAGGACCTTGTCGGGCAGCCTAGATGAGAACCGTTACTGAGGAAAGGTAACACTAAGGTCCAAAGGGTTTTCGGTTGCTCACTCCAGGCTACATGGACTGAACAGGAACAAGAGGCCCCTGGTCCCCTGTTTTTCGTGGCTCCACCGCGTCTCCCTGACCCCGACGACACCATGTCACCTTGTACCCTCCCTGTGAACAGTACAAAAGCCTCGATCTTGCTCCTCTGATCCTAGACATGTCACCCCTTCTACTGCTCCGTCGTGCTGGGAAACACGCCATCCTACTTTGGCAACCCTATGTAAGATCTCCCGCATTTGAAGAAAGAGCGGTGTGTGTTCTGTATCAGTACTGGAAATAAAACCTCTCCTTCATCTCAGCAAGGCATGCAGTTAAAAATAATCAAAGCCTGACTGTACAATGAAAGAGGGAAATGAGGAGCAAAGCCACGTGAGAGGGAAGTGTAAGCAGGCTCTTCTGTTTCAATGACTGATGTAAGTAACAGGACAGACGGACATCGGTTTAAAAGGGCTGCCCCGGAGGAAGCACTGCTCACCCTCCCTACCTTCTGAGACTGTAATCTCAGAGATGAAGTGTAAGATACAAGCACTTCCTCAGGACACAATAAAGCATTTAACTTCAAACTGACTTGGGAGGCCTGCGTCATTCCTACTAGAAGACCGTCTCCTACACCTGCTAAGCAGCGTGGTCCGAACCAGCAGCACCGTGGCCCCTGGGACTCTGTTAGGAATGCAGAACCCGGGGCCTCACCCCAGACCCTCTGCAGCCACAGCCATCGGAACAAGATGCCCAGGGGACTCTGTGCACAGACCTGTTTGGGGAGCACTGACTTAATTCTGGTAAGCACTTGCTTTTCACAAAGAAATCCCCAGATGCTGCCTCGTATGTGTTCCCAACTCGTGTTCCAGGACATAGGGACACTCAGGACATTCCCTGTTTTCTCTCAACTTTCTCTTGTATTTTGGAAATTCTGATTTACAAATTAGGATGGTCTTAACCAATATAAAAACAAGAAAGTAGGCATCTGGTTTGCATGTAGGAACGTGAGAGGGAAATGGGGTGTGTGTGAGAGCAAGAGAAATAAAGGGAGCAAAAGGTGGGTAGGAGCAGGGCAGACGGGACAAGGCAGAGAAGGGGAAGAGGAGAGAGAAGGGAGGGTACAGGTGTGGTTAT
Organism: Micronycteris hirsuta; assembly: GCA_004026765.1. Classification (NCBI taxonomy): domain Eukaryota; kingdom Metazoa; phylum Chordata; class Mammalia; order Chiroptera; family Phyllostomidae; genus Micronycteris; species Micronycteris hirsuta. The sequence goes on along the minus strand of PVJI01002771.1, from coordinate 103,994 downwards.
TCCCCAGCCCTGGGACTTGGAGACTTCACCCCGTGGCCCCTCCCTGTAAACACTAGCAAAGCCGTCCATATTTCATAGACTGAAATGAAAGACTAGCATTCCTCTTGAATTTAACTTTTACACTAAGGTCAGTGCTAATGAACCAAAACCAGAAAGGAATTACCTTTCTGTTTTATCATTATCTGAGGCAGAATTAAATTAAATAGCAGAAATCTATTTTATGAATGATTGTAGGATCGACTTACTGCAAAAACCTGCTCTTCTCCGGACTCTGCCTGCGTGGGTGGCATGCTGAAAGACATGGAGGCACAGATGCTAAGCATCTGGAAAGGTGCGATGATGGAGAGGAAAGGAAGCCTGGAGTCAGAGAGGCCTGGGCGGCAGTGCCCCCTCCTGCTCTCCAGCAGGGCAACCTTGGGCTCAGATCGTCAGCCTCAGCTTTGTTATTCAAAGAAATGGGAGAAGTCAGACCCGATAATTTCCAAAGGTCTCTCCATTTCAGCCCTAATAGCCACATGACTCTAAGTCATATATTCCTTGTCCCAATATTACTACATCTCTTAAAAAAGGGGAAAATAACCCAGATGTTTTCGCCAGATGCAGGCTTCAAATGTGCTGTTTGATCAGTTTGGGAAACAGTACAGCCCTCTTCAAAACAGGACTCTGTTCACGATGAACCACATTTCCTTACAAAAATACAAATAAAATATGCATGGGCACATACATCGCCCCTGTCATTGTTTGAAATTAGCATGACTCTTGCACCGGCTTCTTATCCAAAGCGATCTAAAACGACGCAAGGAGGCTGGCTTCCACCCACCTTCTCGATCATAATCCCGGAGGCTGGTGCAAGGTCACATCTCAGCCTCCTGTGCAGATAACCCCACGCACTGCCCGCCACTCGCTGCGCCCTGACTAAATTTCCAGACCCTGGGCCGCGGGGGTGCCGCCTGTCTCTCCCGTGCGTGCCTGTCTCTCTCACGCCTGGCACACACAGGCGCTCCACAAACACGGCTCCATCTGCACATTTAAGTTCCAACACTGGTCACCTGCGAAGGCCCAAATACTATCAGCGCAACAAAGCACCTCTTGGGTAGAATTAAGAATATCAACCACTCCAAAGGATAAAGATGAAAAGAGAAAAAAAAAAAGAACTCATTTCACTTGGAATAAAAGGAGGACCGTGAGGACATTCAACAGAGACAAAGCTATAACCTCCCTCCATATCGTGGATACGTTCGTTTTTCCTTAAAGCCGGGGACGGAGGTTTAAGCTGGCTGCTTTCATCCATATGCAAACAAAATGATGTGGTGTTTGTTGTTGTTGTTTTTACATGGTTTCAACTGCCTTTCTTTCTCAGGTGCAATCAGATGAACAAATAATAAAGCTTTCTAGGCTAGTTTGTTTGGAAGTCAGAAACCATTCCATTAAAAAAGAGAGAGAGAATAGAAAAGCTTCGTTGACAATCAATACCAATATTGGCAAGATTACAACTGATCTATGACACATCCGAAAGCCATATTCCTTTGTGGTAACATCAGCCTCATCACACAGCACGCCAGGTAGCCACGCCCAAACCTGCGTGCACACGCAGCCGAGCCAGACGCAGGAACGAGAGATCGTCAAAGGCACCTGTGAGGCTGTCTGGGGGAAAAGGTTCTCAATCAGAAACCTGGAGTTTAATTAAAAGCTGCCTGGTAAAAGAGCCTCCTGCTGGGGCCCGCATCATAGTCCTCGGGTGGGGGGCTTCTCCTAACCAGCCTTTTCTGGGCTCTGCCATGAGTTTTTCTTTCCACCACTTAATGTTTCCATATCTACAGTCAGTTTTGCCCTGAGACTTATAAATATAAGCACACTGACCCCTTTCTTTTGGAAAAGCGTTGGGAAGATTAAATGAGACAATAAGAGCTTTTAAGAGCTACCATAATAAAAAAAAACTAAACAAGTCCTACACTCAACTTTTGCTTTTTCCCTCAAAGTCGCCTCTCCCTGTCTTTCCCAGCTCAATAGATGGCAATTCTGGTGGCTCAGGACAAAGACCTTATGTCTTTCGTTACGTCTGTCTCTCATAATCCAGAGCCAAGCTGTCAACAAACACTTTAGCTCTGTCTTCCAAACAGACGGAGAATATGACCATGTCTCGCCCACTCTGCTGCTAGTACACAGTCAACCTCTGGGCCACGGGTTCACGCCTGGATTCCACACCTGGACTGCACGCCTGGACTGCGGCACCTGCCCCACCTCTGCTCCCTGCCTTCCCCTCGCCTACCCACCACAGGCCCTCCACAGCCTTTTAAAAATATTTAAGATTTTCTCAGCTCAGAAACCCCCACTGGCTTTCCAACTCTCAGAGACTTGGTGAAAGTACAAGTGCCTCTTAATTTTCTTTCTGATTTTATGCGCTGTCATAAACATCTTGTGCTGTCCCTGGAAGGAAGAGCCACAGGGTTTTTGATTTGTTTCCAATGAACTTGTTAGAAATGTCATGAGAGAAAAAGATTCTTGGGAATAGATAATTCATTTAAACTGTAGAGAGAAAATATGGGCTAGAATAGGAATTCATTATTGATAAGACAGGTAGTGATTATATATACACAAAGAAATAAAAACAACCTACATTTAAAATTGTCAGATATTAGCCACCTGAACGAAGACTCATCACATAGGTATTGCATGTGATGAGGAGTCAATTTTGCAGTCCATTCCTTGCACATTCTAGACCTTCAGAAAATGTGCATTGACTAAAATCCTGACATCATAAATGGTGAAGAGAATATTTCCACTCCCAACCACTTCAAAGAGCAGGTGTCGAAAGTCCAAGGAGGGCACATCCTGCTTAGTATGCTAATAAGGACAGCAATGCTCAGTGTAGCTGGAGCAGCTGAATAACCTCAACTTCCCACCACATTCATGCATGAGAAAAAAACTTGCAGACATCGAGGGGGTGTATATCGGGCATGGCACCACCAGGTAAGATATAGAGAAAGCCTATACAGATATCCCTTCCTATTTGGCGATATTTGCCCCAGTCACAACAAAAGGTGAGAAAAGACGAAGGACAACCCAGACACAGATGTAAGTGGACTGCGCAGAAATTCACCGGGGGTACGTACTGCCGGACACACTGCCTGATCCCTTTCCTCTCCGTCTCCTGTGGCTGGACTCGGAGGGTGTCCCTCATGACGCCAAAAGGCTTGAAACGGCCACACGTGTCCCGCTGAACTCTTATCTTTAATAATTCCCAGCACATTTATCATAACAGCACCCCTCCCACGCTTCAAAGAAAAGATTATGACCCCAATTCACACACAGCTGAACACGTTAGCCATTTCGAGGGAGTGACTCTACTTTCGATTTTATAAAGAGCTAGTCAGGCTTAAAAATGAAAAAGAAGTCATCCAATTTCCTTCCCTTCGCCATCTCAAGCAAAGGAATAAAAGTGAAAGCCATTAATGGAAAGAGACACGAATATAACAGCAAATGGAACTCAAAATGTCCTCGTTAAATCTGTGAAATTGAAATATTAAAATATTCATGAGATGAAGGAAGCCCTCTGACTAATAACAGAGCTGGATAATCATTTTGAAACAATAGTAAAATATTTAACAGAGAGCTGAGGAAGCTTTTTTTGTCCTTAGACTAGGATTTTTTTTTTAAGCAAACAAACGAAGAACACAGACTACTGTAGCAAGCCACCAGCCCACAGGCTACGTTAAGTATTAACTTAGAAATGAACATCCACAGAACTACTTTTATCAAATCCATCACAATGTCAGCTTCCACACCGAAAAGTAGCTTTGGGAAAAAAAGTGCTTAAATCAAACAATCATTTTCTTTATGTGTGTGTGTGGTGGGGGGAGATTTACTTCTGATGTCAAACCACCGTTATACTTTCCTCTTCAAGTGCTACCTGATTGATTTTACCACTTCCCCCCAAATACCACAATGAAGACACAGCTAAAAGCAGTGCAGCGTGCTGGAACAACTAAAGCTAACAGTTCAGCGGCTTTTCCCTCTTCATCCACCCACATATGAATGTGTACATTCTGTCAATACTACTGATGACTACATTGGCATAGCAATATAGCAAAATGACATATAGTAATGTATTTAGTAGTATACATTGCTAAATAGTAATATTATATATTTCTTCTATGTCAGGAAGAAGAGTGTGGGTTTACTATAAAGACATACCCAGTCGCACATTTATACCTTCCCAGTGCCCTCAGAATTCAGCCTAAGTCTGGCACCAGAAGACGCCCCCAGGAGCTGCAAATGTGTCTCCTGGACACAAAGCAAGGGGCGGCTTCCCTGTGGTTAGGGAAGCTGTGCTTTTTTATAAATAGACTTTCCCTTTCCGTAAACTGCAAACAGGTAGGCGTAGAGAAGCTTCACTTTCCAGCAAGAGCAGCTGCTACCTCCGCTCTTTCTCTCAAAGGGAACCAAACCCTGGTACAGCTCAAAGTCCCTGCTGCCTGGCATGACCCACCCAGAGAGAACTGCATTTTGGGGAAAAGTACTTTCCTTAAATGGGCGCAAAGCAGCAGATCTCTGAAGGAGCCAGTGGGCTTTCTCAGGATGGTAGAAACTTTTAGAAAAGCAAAGCAAATTAGGTCGTTAACCTACTAACAACAGAATTTGAAATCCTTAACTTGCGTAACCCTGAGAGCTAAAAATCTATGCTGGCGCTAATGAAGATAATTTTATGTGAACCATCTATGCTTGACTCGGTTTCAGGCAACAAAAACTAAAAATCTGATTGTAACCTTTTAAATCTAGTGGCAACTATCAGCTATTAAGCTACCCAGCACCTATAAACTAGTAACTCTTGGCTACGCCTGTTGGTAAATGCTCACAGTCACTTAAAGTTCTCTTTCGTTTACTGAAATGCAAACAGTTTAACATGGGTGTGACAATACACACTAATAATTTCCCACTTTTCTATAAAGTGCTAATAGCAATAGTAACTCTACCCTGGAAATGCTTCCCATATTAGGGAGGTAGACTCTGCTGCTAATATTTTCCTAGTGTATGTCCAAATGATAGCAGAAGTTTTGAACTGAAAGACTCTCTGCAGATCACTTAATCCAACCCCTCGTTTTAAAGATCAGGGGACAGGGCCACAGAGCTTATTAGCAGAAATATCAAAAGACCCCAGAATCCTAGGCCATGGCGTTGCGCACAAATTTATACAACCCTGCACCATCCAGGCAATCGCAACAGAACTCTTTTCTCTCTGGTCCGTCTCCAACTTGCCATTCCCTCTTCTAGAGGGTTCCATACACATCCCAACAGCTCCATCAAGGCTTGTACCACCCTTAGAACCAATCACCTACAGCCGATCAGCTTTGCCTTAGTGAACCTCCTCTTCTTCACAATATAGAAGTCTTACCTAAGTTGTGTATACATGTTTCCCTCCAGGGCTTAGAAGAAAATTCCAGAGCTGGACGAATTACGGAAAATGAAAAGTACAAAGACTACGGTCCTATTTTTATGAAGCTTGGGTTGTTTTCAAGATAAAACTCTATCAAAAGGAGTCTGCACCTTTCATCTGTGCTAGGATTTAGACCCGAGTGTTGGTTCTGGGAAATAGATTGTGTCATCTAATCCCAAATGTTGACAGTTAGTATTCTTCCAGCGCTTCCTATTGGCACAGTTCCTGCCACTTAAATGAGTAGGACACTGAGCCTCAGGGGGACACGTGATGTCAGCCAACAGCTGCTCCATGGACGCATGACCAGGTGCCGAAGTGACTTCCTGAGAGTGCGGTCCGGAGACCACAGAACAGCCTCCGCAAACTCCGCACCTGGGCTTGCCATCTAAACAAGACACCTGATGTGCTCGGCAGTCTAGCCAAATCCATCATGTCACGTGGTACTGTGGAATGGCGTTTTAATGTGCTCTTCAAGGGCCAGAAAACAAAAGGTTTACAGGACTTACGGACTGTTGCAAAACAGATAGAAGCAAAACTGTTCTTTAAAATTATACCCCTGCCCCTTGCCTTATTTTTCCCCTTTCACTAAGGAACACTTTAACCAAAGAATGCACTTCAAATAAAAACAAATACAGGAAATTAATCTGAAGAAACACTAGCAGTGATGTTAAGTAAATGTAAATGGGAAATAGGAAGTTTCGAGGCCTTCCATAAAACAAAGGTTTTCTGGCCTGTGAGACTTTCTGGCCCTACATTTCTCAGTAAGTCCTCAGTGATAGCAAGTAGTTTCTTTTTTAATTTTATTTCATTTATTTATTTTTTAATCTGCATTTTTAAAGTTATATTTTATTAATTATACTATTACAGTTGTCCCAATTTCTCCCCCTGTGCCCCCTCCACCCAGCACCCCTCACTCCCTCAGGCAATCCCCTCACCTTTGTTCGTGTCCATGGGTCATGCGTATAATTTCTTTGGCTACTTCAATTCCTATACTGTACTTACAACCCCAGGCTACTCTACAACTACCTGTTTGTACTTCTCAATCCCTCATCTCTTCACCTATTCCCCTACTCCCCCCTCCCATCGGCAACTAACAAAACACTCTCTGTATCCATGATTCTGTCTCTCTTCTTATTTTTTGCTTAGTTTTTTAGATTCAATTGTTGATAGATAGATACATTTTTGCCATTTTATTGTTCCTAGTTTTGCTCTTTTTCCTAAATAAGTCCCTTTAACATTTCATATGATAATGGTTTGGTGATGGTGAACTCCTTTAGTTTTTTCTTGTCTGGGAAGCTCTTTGTCTGCCCTTCAATTCTAAATGATAGTTTTGCTGGGTAGAGCAATCTTGGCTGTGGGTCCCTGCTTTTAATGACTTTCAATATTTCTTCCCAATCCCTTCTAGCCTGCAAAGTTTCTTTTGAGAAATCAGCTGACAGTCTTATGGAAACTCCCCTGTAAGTAACTAATTTCTTTTCTCTTGCTGCTTTTAAGATTCTTTCTTTACCTTTAAACTTTGGCATTTTAATTATGATGTGTATTGGAGTGGGCCTCTTTGCATCCATCTGATTTGGGACTCTCTGAGCTTCCTGGACTTGCATGTCTATTTCCTTCACCAAATTAAGGAAGTTTTCTTTCATTATTTTTTAAAATGGATTTCCAATTTCTTGCTCTTTCTCTTCTCCTTCTGGTACCCCTACAATGCGAATGTTGGAATGCTTAAGTTGTCCCAGAAGCTGCTTACACTATCCTCATTTGGGGTGATTCTTGTTTTCTTCTTGTTGTCTGATTGGTTGTTTTTTACTTCTTTATGTTCCAAATCATTGACTTGATTCTTGGCTTCATCCACTCTACTGTTGTTTCTCTGTAAATTGTTCTTTACTTCAATTAGTGAATCCTTTGTTTCTGACTGGACCTTTTTTATGCTGTTGAGGTCCTCACTGAGTTCCCTGAGCATCCTTATAACCAGTGTTTTGAACTCTTCATCTGATTGATGGTTTATCTCCATTTTGTTCAGTTCTTTTTCTGGAGTTTTGATCTGCTCTTTCATTTGGGCCATGTTTCTTTGTCTCCTCATTTTGGCAGCCTCCCTGTGTTTGTTTCTATGTATTACATAGACCTGCTATGACTCCCTGTCTTGGTAGCATGGCCTAATGTAGTAGGTGTCCTGTAGGGTCCTGTAGGGTCCAGTGGCACAGCCCTTTTTGTGGGCTGAGTTCATCCTCCCCTTGTAGTTGAGCCTTGATTGCTGTTGGCAGGTCAATGGGAAGGATTTACCCAGGCCAGTCAGCTGCAAAGACTGGCTGTGACCACTGACTATCAACCTCCACCCTTTATGGAGGATCAGCTGTGCAGGGGCAAGGTGGTGGTGCTCCGACAAGGTCTCCAGCTGTCCACTGAGTGCACAGGCTTTGGGGTTTCCTGCGTGGTGCAGGCCAAGGCCAGCCCCCACCTGTGTTCTGCCCAGGGCCACCCTGCACGGGCTATAAAGCAATCTGAGATGGCTGCTACTTGTGCTGGACTTGGAGATTCCCAGGCGAAGCCAAGCCGTGACGCCAGGCTGCTGCTAGTGCTGGGCCTGGGGCCGCTTAGTAAGAGGAACGAGGGCTGGGGGCTCACTGAGCAGCAGATAGCTTCTCTGGGCACGGTTGAAGCTTACGAGTAAATTCCAGGTCACCGAGGGCATCCCTACAAAGCACTGAAAGCTCCTCCGAAACCCCAGTTTCAGAGGTGCAGGGGGCGGGGGTGGGACACCAGCTTTCTCTCGAGGAAAGCCAGTTCCAGCTCCAGTACTGTGTGAACTACCCCACACCGGTCGCCCTCTCCTCCAGGGAACTGAGGTTCGGAACTGCCTGGCACATTACACCTGTCATCAAGCATGACTGCTTAAAACCTATCACACAAGGTGTTGTATCTAGTACCTGCTGGTTTCAATGGCTTCACAACCAATGGAAACATTTTGTTTCTTTTAAGTGCTGTGTCCTCCCTTCTTCACTAAGGCTGGGATTCCAACCTCCGTGGCCACTTGCCACCAATGCTTAATCACCACACATCGATTTGGTTCTGAAGTCTAGAGAAAAAGCTTTCTATTTTTGTTCACTCTAACAGGGAACAGGCAACAGAGTGCACAACACAAAGCTCCAACGTGACTGACATCAGAACGAACTCTGTCAACCGGTTTCTCACATTAGGCCCTTGTTGTTTCTAGTCCTCATGAGGCAAATTTACATTCCAGAAAAGGGCATGGGTCCTCATTTCCAAAAACTTACTTTGTGGATGAGAAGATGACCTAAAAACACCCTGCACCCCCAAAGGAGGGGAGGTCCCAAAACTAGTCTCAGCAGCAGCAACTGCCTGCCTCAGCTTGCGTATCTGCGCTCAAGCCCCTGACCTCATCCCTACTGCTCCACTTTCTCCTTCTGTCAATATGGGGATAGTACCGCCCACTCGTGCTTATTTAGTTACATTGTACGTATGCGCTGACCCATGCACACACACCCACACACCCCACAAAAAAACAGACTTAAAATACCCCCTGCTGCTGTAGCTTGCTCTGAAGGTCTCTCCCTCTAGCTCAGCAGATGACAGAACCGTATCCTGCTTGCCCTGGCCCACCTTTCAGGGAGGGCAGGGAGCCCTGGAGGGCTGCACAGAGAGAATCAGAAACCAGAGTTCCATAACCCCAGACAACTCTGTTATCAGGCAATATGTACAACCTCCCAAGATGGCTGGCCACTGCCGGATGAGGGGCGCTCGGGTCCGAGGAAGGCAGATGCACTAGCCAGCCCAGGGATCGGGTCCTCGCTGCGCATTTCTCTTGTCCAGGCTACCCAGTCGTTGTGCGTGGAATGGTCCGTCTTCACGGATACTGTTGGTGAAGAAGGTAATTGCTCCTACTTGCAGTTCCCATCCTACGTTCCATGGAAGAAACCAAGCCCAGTGACCACCTTGGTTTGCTTTAGCTGTGATCACATTATATGATTACACTATATGGTTCCCCCCCAAAAAAGTTTCTAAGTAATGACATTTATATAGGGTTGTCTGATTTAGCAAATATTATAAAAATACGGAACGATCAATTAAATCTGAATATTGCATGGCATATATGTATATTTATATTAAAAAGTTATTTGTTGCTTATCTATTGTAAAATTCCAATTTAATGACATATGTATATATGGGACAAATTTAGGATAAAACTTAGTCGATGTTTATCTGAAATTCAAATTTAACTGAGCGTCCTATAGTTTATCTTGCAACTCCACCACGGCACCAGAACCTGGGAGAACGACATGAATAAGATGCGGCCTCTGACTCCTCCGTCTGGTGGGAACCAGACCTGAACAAGGACAGCATAGGCTCCAATGGAGGATGCGCGGTGCTTTCCAAGTGCTGTTGGGTACATGGGCAAGGGGACCATCAAATCCGAATGCAGTACCTAAGTCCCCATTCTTCACAGTGAAAATGAACATTATGGAATTTCTTATTCTAGAATATTCTATATCCTACAGATTCTATCATCCCGATTTGTGCACTTGCTAAGCATTCTACATGCTCTTCCCTGGCAGGACATCATCCCCCTTCCGGATTAATACCCACTGCAGAAGCGTTCTCTGACACCTGCAGAGTTAGGGAGCTCTCTCCTCACCCCACAGCTGTGCTGGTGACCCCAATGAGAGCAGAGAGCCATGGGGTTTGCAGGCAATGGGTAAGGATCATCTAGGAGGGGTCACCTAGGTAGGAAAACCGGGCTTTACTAACGCCGCACATCTTCACAGGTAACGGAGCAATTGTGATGACCACTCATTATGCTTTCTGCCATTATGCCCATCGGAATCAAGTGACTGCGCAGTCATCTGAAAGGAGTCTGAGAATAGCAGCCGCAGAGCAGATCCTCAGAGACAGGTTGGAAAATACACGGAGTTGTGTGCATGGCCACACGGCCCTCCTCGCTGGCGCGCTTTGAGAGCCAGTGTGGTTGGAGAGCTGGTCTGCTCGGGATCCATGTGGAGGAAGTCCTCACTGTTTCTGCTGAGATGAGGGACTCCCCCCATACTACGCATGTGCACAGTTCTGAAAGTAAGATTTTTGGGCCCTTATTTGGAAAACTAACTTTCCTTTTATATCTGAAGCTCTTTTTTGAGCCAGCAGCTAAGGGAGAGCCGGGCGAGGCACGCAGCAGACTGGTCAGGTGAGGTCAAGCAAGGACAAAGCCCGGGAGACCAGCCCCAGGCTCACGGTACTCTCCCTGCAGGGCGCTCGGCCAGGCGCGGCACGCGGAGCTGCCACAGAAACGGCTCTTGCCTGAAAATCACCTGAACCATCTCGTGAAGAGCTACCTCATTTCCCCATGATTTCAAGATCGTGGGAGAGAAAGCAAAGGGGGGCAGGGAAAAAAGGGAGCGAGGAAGCTAAGGAGTAGGTGGTACGGACCCATCCTCTGCTAGGACTACCAGAGACCATAGAAAACAGGGCATGGCCACTGCCAAGTGCACTCAGTAAGGCTTTGGGGCCCCTGGTGAGAAACCTAAGACATATTTCATATCAAAGGCAATCATTCAAAAACTTAAAATTGGATAATTAGCTAAATACTACTTTACTTTACAAGGTCTCAATGTGCCAGTATTAAAAATACCAACACTTTCAGGGTCTGGCTGGTGTGGCTCAGTGGTTTGAGCACTGGCCTGAGAACCAAAGGGTCACTGGTTCGATTCCCAGTCTGGGAATGTGGGCCAGGTTCCCCACTGGGGGTGTGCGAGAGGCAACCACACATTGATGTTTCTCTTTCCTTCCTTCCCTTCTCTCTAAAAATAAATAAATAAAATCTTTAAAAAGAAAATACTAACACTTTCAAAAATAAAATTGGCCTTCCATTCCTCTCCTGCTCAAGTTTGCACCCCCAGCACTGAGCACCATCAGGGCCCTGAGCAGACACCCCCATGACGTCTGGCCAACCGACAAGTTAGTGGATGGTGTCCATGAACTTTCGATCCCATGAGCCTCCTTCCCCACCATGAGCACTTACTGGTTCACCACTGCACACGGGAAACTTTGCAGCCACATGGTTTTGTTTGCACATTTTCCTAACAGCCACGGTGATCGTCTAGGTGATACAAAGAAATAAGCATACTCGAATTCTCATCTTTCATGGCCCGACATTAAAACTTACTCAAAACAAGACACATTTACAAGTCAGAAGAGTAAAAACACTTCCACAATATATTAGCAACAACAACGAAAGGTCAGCCTGGTTATAATTTTGTTTTGAGGGCAGCGCAGAAGAAAACATTTCGAAAGCATCATCAAATTCTTTTTTAAAAAAATTGTAAAAGGCCCAAAACTAAAAACTTACTCCATTAAACAAAGCATGAACAAACACCCACACACACACAAAACCCTGCTTCAATTCAAGGCAATAAAGGTTTAGACACAAAGTTCATAAAAGATTAACAAGTAAATTCCAGATACGGCCCCACTGTTTAACTATTAAACAGTCAATCCAATACAGGACAGGTTTGCTTCTAATTCAATATCCCTATCACGTCTCTGACTTTACAATGAGATCTTCCAAGACAAAATATGCCAGCGATTTCTGCCTTGAAAGAAACAGGCGAACTTTCTGGGTGTAGGCACTTTCCTCTCCCTATTATCCAGCCACAAATGCTCTAGCCACCTCAACCACCATGAAGAGTACGTATAAGTAACGTGCACATGAAAACACACACCAATGCACCGCAGCCCCCACCCCGACCCGTGGTTTCACTTTCTGTAGTTTCAGTTACCCGCCGTCAGTCGTGGTCCAAAAATACTAAGTGGAAAATTCTAGAAACAAATAATTTGTAAGCTTTAAATTGCACACCGTTCTGAGGCGCAGGATGAAATCTTGGGGCACCCCGCTGTACCCCACGTGGGACATGAATCAGCCCTTTGTCCCGAGTATCCACACTGTATATACTCCCTGCCCACTCGCTACTTAATAGCAGTCTTGGTGTCGCAGAGCTTGTTCCAGCCACCCCTACTCTATTTAACAATGGCCCCAAAGTGCAGCCGTGATGATGCTGACAAATTCGGATACGCCACAGAGAAGCTGCAAGTGCTTCCTTTAAGTCAGGGGTGTCCAACCTTGTGGTGTCTCCGGGCTATACTGGAAGAGGAAGAGTTGTCTTGGGCCACACATTAAATACACAGACAGTAATGAAAACTGACGAGCAAAAAAAGGTCCGTCCGTAATTTTCATGATATCCTTCACCACAGATAAGCAAAAAGTCTGCACATAATAATAACCCTACTTATACACCGGCCCTTTCGATAATCTTTTAAAAGCACTGAGCAGGTCCCAAGTTTGTGATCACTAATATGGAAGATGTACATATTGGAGTAATAAAACTAAGTAAAATAAATTTACAATTTGTGTTGGGCCACATTCATAGCCATCCGGGGCCACATGCAGCCCAGGGGCCGTGGGTTGGACACCCCCTGCCTAAGTGAAAGAGTGAGTATAGTGGGTAAAATAAGATATACTAAGAGAGACAGAGATCACACTCACATAACTTTTATTCCAGTATATGTTGTAATTCTTCCATTTTATTATTAGTTGTTGTTCATCTCTTACTGTGCCTAATAGGCTAATGGTAATTAAAAAATTATCAATTACTGCGCTTTTTTAGCTAACAGGTTAAAAGCCCAGGGATGCGATGCTGGCTTTAGAAGGAAAAAGACCATTTGAAACTTCCTGCACTCACAGCAGGCCTTTCTCCCCACTAATAAATGGAAGTCTAGTCTCTCCAAGACCTGGTCAGTTGGAAGGGGTCTCGATCCCTCCTGAACTCTCGTGGCACCAAGTTCACTGACAATGCATTGCAGCTGCGCATGAGTCCCGTCTCCCATTTCACTTTCTGGACCAAGGACCTTGAGGACAGGCTCTGAGGGAGATCCCTGCCAAACCTCCCTTGGTGCCCACACCTGGCTGGAAGATGTCAGTAAGTTCCTGCCCAGTGAAGACAGGATTCAGCAAATAAACACCCTCGTGCCTTCCTGTGCGTTGACTCTAAATGTTATCCCATCTCTCTATACTGCACGCGTACCATGTGGTGTCTTTCAGTTAATAATATTGACAAACTAAGTTAAACAAGTTTTCTGGCAAAGATTCTTGCTGCCCAGCTAGTATGAGCTAAAACCATACGAACCCCTGAGAAAGAGCACCCCGACATTTTTCAGCTGACTGAAAACGGGAACGCTGATGTGAGAAGCAGTTCTCAACAGACTTGAACTTCCAAACAGAGGTACCCCTAGGCCTTGGATTCCCCTCAGCCCCAACTGCTGGGATCCTGACCTCCGATCATCCCACAAATGATCCTCTTGGGGAAGATGAAACAGCTCGCCAGCCTGCAGTGCAATCCATGGGAAGCCCTTCCTAATTAATCCAGATGGGCCAGGCATGACATCTGCCAGGGAGGCTCCTCCCTCATAAAGTAGGTAGTCACGGTCACTATAGAAATAAGCGATGTTATAAATGACTAAAACAAGCAGTGTACAAGTGACTTCCACAGAGAGTCATCATTACTTCAAGTATGAAATTTAAACAGTACCTTTGATCTCACACTCAGACCCTAAAGGAATCTTCAGGGGAGGGGAAAAGGGGGCAAAAAGGACACACTAATTAATTCTCTGCTGCATCCCATGTTTTTAAATCTCTCTAACGGCAGCTAGAGTCCAATCAGTGGGAGCAAACATCAGGAGCGTGTTCTTAATCATTTATTCCAATGTATTTTGTTTTACCATGATTAGGTTAAAAAGTAGCTAAGGCTTAAACTGTTACTATACAGATAGCTTAAGTACCTTCTTGGGTGCAGGGAGGAGGAGGAAGGGGGCAAGAAGAGAACTGCTTTAGAGCTGCAGGGAGGCAGGGGGAGGTGTGCCCACTTTATGCCAGGTCGTTAGCCCAACCTGCAGCTGTTAACACCCCAGGGGCAGCTCCTCCCACTGCACCCCCCATCCTGCCCTGTGGCAGACCAGTCTGATAATGAATAAACAAAGCGCAAACAAAAGCAACTAACAGAATAGGATGGCAAAAAAGGACCTCCCTACACCAAACAGATTTCTTTAATGGATTTGCTTTGACCTCTGCTTTTGCAAGCACCACCGCTGAAAACAAGCTGGAACAAAAGAGGCCTCGATCAGCACAGCCCTAAAGAACTCCAGGGTGCACTGCATGCATAATTCAGGAGGCGAAGCCAGCCGCCATCAGCGTCATGCACCTCTCAATATTTTCAAGTGGTGAAAGGTTACCAGATATTTACAAAGTCTCTTATTTCTTCTACACGACCCTTCCAAATTTAAGAATGGGGGAACTTTATCATTCTGCAGATGACTTTACGTACAAACGGGAGGCTATAAATCTGCTAGCATTCACTTGGAGTCCATTATAGGAGGGCAGCTAAGCAACCCTAACAAACCAATTAAGTCAGGGGGCAGTATAGGTCAGCCTTGTTGAAATGAATCTTATCAAATCACTTCTGCTTTCTGTTTTAAAAACAAAAACCCCAGATGTCTTCCCACTGTGGTTAGAATTCATCCCACCCAATCCACGCATAGATAGGACTCTGAGTCCCAGACAGATTCCTTGGCCTGTCCAAGAAGACCTCACTGCCAGGCAGAGGCCAGGACTGCTCCTCCGTAGCATCAGGCGGTGCTTCCTCCATCCCGAGAACCCGGCCCTGGGCCTGGACCCCGAACTGTGCGAATTATCTCAGAGGTGCCCGGGGAACATTCACACTCCCTTCCAGGCCGTCTTCCACGCTGCCGCCCACCCTCAGGGCCCTTACAAAACGGAAATTGGACTTTCCCCCACTTAATCCTTCAATATTTCCCTCACCTGAGGAAAGAAAATCAAATAAAATAAAAATATTTTAGCTTTATATAGAGCTGCCAAGAGTTCTGTTCTGGTGAAAAAAAAAAATAGTTAGCTGACAGGGTAGATAGGTGACAGGGTAGGCTAAAACATATTTACATGGAATGTACACTTAAGAGGAAAATTGCTGACTCCCAGTAATTCATCCGACCCTCTTCCCCCCACCGAAGTTCAATGGCCGTGGCGGTTTGCAGAAGTCCCCTAGCGTCCACTCTGCTTTGCTGGAGACCCGCTCCTATCCATCCAACCCCACCCATCCGCTCCAGAAGGCTCCTTCCTCAGGCCTCGCCTGGCCCCTGACGATCTTTTCATCTCAGCGTTGATCACCCAGCCCTGCAACTGCAGGCTGCTGCCTGCTCCCTTCCCTAGACTGCAGCTTCCCGGGGCCAGGGCCTGTTCACCCCGACTCTCCGTGACCTGCTCTGTGCCTCCTCATGGCAGATTTCCAGTTACTGTCTACCCAGAGTTAAACACATGCCTTTCACACACACTATTCTGTTTTTTATTCAACCGACCACACGGCTTTGATAGGTGGAACACTCATTTTCCTGAGAGGCATTACAGACAGGGTGGGGGCCGAGAGTGCTGGCTCTGGGGGAGGACAGCCCAGCCCTGCCAGGAACTGTGTGCCCTGGTCGAGTTATTCAGCCCTTCTGTGTGCCCCAGTGTCCCTCCCCTGTGAACGGCGATCATGGTGTTCAGAGCTACCATTTATCGAGCATACAGTAAAAACCACGTGGGACACGCAGCATCTATTCATTCATTTAACCCTCACAACATCAAAGGAGGCTCTGACAGCAGGAGCAAATGCTCAGGAACTGTCAGAATTCTTTCTCTTCATTTACAGATGAAGAAACTGACACCCGGGCTTCTTTACTCCCCATTCCACTGCATTTAAGAGATCAAAGACGTAAGACCTCTTTCTCTGAGGCTCGTTAAGCATCACACAAGAAAGCTGCATGGTAGTATTCATCTGTAGCTATCTAGAGGACATCTGTCCTCTGTCCCCCTCCGCAGAAAACTATGTGCACTCCATGGGGCGCAGATCTGTCCCATCACAGAAACGAGCTGTGTGAGAGGAGGAGGGAGTGGGAAGCCATTCATATGTTAAGTAGCGCACACACCCAGATTCCTGGCATTATCAACTTATCTGTGTCATTCCTGTAATTTGTGCACTTGTGTCCTTAGAAGGCCAGACTGTGTGTCTGTGGACGGCCCTGAACAAAGCCACCAACACGCCACCAGACTCTTCAAAAGCAAATATTGATCTACCACTGAAGACACAGGATTCTTTCCTAACAAAGAACAACGTGTGCTGTTTTCATTCCCGATTCTCCTCCCTGGTTTTACAGGGGGCTCCGACTTTAATGGCAATCCCCCCACGAGTCAGAGTTAACGTGCCTTGAGTCACAAATGGCACAATAAATCAGGAGATTTATGAACTGTAAAAAGGGACAGCGGGCGTATTCCTGCCTTCCTGGGGACACCTGGGGCCAGCTGCACAGCCCTCAATCACTTCCTGGAAGCAGTACCTGTTTTTTTGGCTCAGCGACAGAATTTTAATGGCCCTGGTAATGAACCAGATGCAGTCATCCCTGCTACTTGGGCAAGCTTTTCCTGCCGCCCCCTGTCGCACACAGAAGGCTCGGAGGGACGCAAAAACAGTTCTCAAGAAGTGGGCAAGCGGTTCACACAGCCCTGAGGAGCTCTGGCTGGCTGCAGTGGCACCTGGCCCGATGGCCTCAAATGCAAATTCCTGAAATGACCACACAGAACCAAGTGAATGCCCTTCTGCCTACACCAAGAAAAGAAGGCGGAAATACTGCAGCAACCAGAAAGGGCGCACATTGCATCAGAGTGACCAGAGGGTGTGCAGGTGTGTTTTCCTTGGGGAGTGGGAAAGGCATACAACAGGCACAGAAGCTTAATAAAAGAGAAAATTCAAAAGAAACTCCTGCCCCAGCTTAGAGGGCCTGCCACCTGGGGGCGAGCGGTGTCCGCAAGGGGACAGATGCTTTCTGCAGGAGCTTCGAATCCCAGGTTTGGTTACTGTACTCTGGGCGCAGAATGGCCCCGCTCTCAGCAGACCACTGCACTGTTTCGGGCACCACAGCGTTCTCCTGGCAAACTCACATTTCCCTCTCGTTCTTTCCCATGCAATTCATGAGCAACGAGCCCCCTGAATCACAGGCACCGCAGCTTTGCCATGCAGAAGGGTGGCCAAGGTGAATCAAGAGAAGCGCAGCAAACACGTATTTTTAATAACATGTTCTGAAACGGGGCTTGCTCTTTCCTCTAACCGCCTGCCTTGATTTGGGCCTGTAGTATGAGGTGGAAGCTTCTGAAGGCAAACACTTCCACGAGCCCTGGGAAACATCTCTGTCTCTGAGAACCTCTTGGGTGAATTTGTTAACTTTAAACAACATAGGCAATTAAGTATCTTTTAAACACAAAAGGTACTCTAGCAGGATTTAATGGTTTACTTTTTCGCAGGCCAAACACATTTTAGCATGCTGGGTTAGACCCATTCTTTACTCATTACACCCACAGAAGAGCAAGTGGTGCAGATAATCTCTTAAATTTTGAGCCCCTACCAGTACCAGGATGCATCCAAGGCACATTTCCTGAGCCCAGCTCACCAAGCTGTGGGCTCTGCAGGCTGGCCATGGGGCAGAAATAAAAACCACCCCCCTGGCCCAGGCAGATTTTCCTTTACTAGGCGGTTGGGGTAGAAAGGCAGAAGCAAGGTTCTGAGTCAGGGAAACACAGCTCATTACCGAATGCTTTTCGTTAATTTCTCACACCGACACAGCGTTATTCTATGCCACCTCTTATTTTAACCAGTGGTGTATTTATTGGTACACATGTAGGATTTGTAATTATCGCTATGTCTAAACATTGCATCACATTATAATGGATGAATTAAGCTGTGAAGTGCATAATTATGCTGAAAAGGATGGTATTCAATATGCATCACAAAAGCCAATTACAAACGATTACTCTTATTTTAAATCACAAATTTAAGCCTTTATAATTCCCAAGTCCCTGTTTAAGCCCCACCATTCTGGCTCAGACATTTGTCTTTTTTCTAATCGCATCTCCTCGGTGTTCTGAGCATAGAGACGGATCACCAGCCCGGCAGGAAAGAAGACTGAGTATTTCTCCAAACTCTACGAGGTGGAGAACTTAGCTTACTATCTGTAAAAGAATCTGGAAAGAATCAGAAGTCTGTTAATATAGAACTAACTAAGCAGTACATTCATTGGTAAAATATTATGATATATATGCGTGTACATACAGATGTAAAATCATATACAGGTTTGTATTGGTCACATGGAAGCACCTTCAAAATGTATCTTAAGTGACCAACAACAAGGCTATGCATGATCTCTTCTAGGCTAAAATATATGCAAATATGTTTTTTTTTTTTCTTAAAAGAAACTCACAAGAAATACTTTACAGAGAAGACGATGACCTGGGGAGGGGACTATGAAAGATGGGCTTTTGCTTCTGAACAGATATTTTTTTATTGCCAGTCAAGTTTACATGGGTAGAGAGATTATGGTACACTGTGTGATTCCTTTTGGTACATCTTTGGATTTAGAAAGATAATAATAATATTTTATTTAGTCACAAAGGAAGTTATCAGTAAATGGTACTGATGAAATTTAAAATTTGAAAACATGTTTTTAAACATCAAAAAAAGGCAAATAAGCTAGAAAATACCTTAAATATGATAGACAAAAGGTTATGGTCTTTAATATATAAAGTGTTAATATAAACTAAACTCTGTGATTATAGGAAGTCACTGTGACTTTAAAAAGTGCCACTAAGATGATCACATCGAAAGACATGATCATACAGCTCCCAAAAGCAGCAACACAACGAGGCAACATTCACAGAGGAAAACATAATTGAACTTTGAGCCATCTGTGAGGTACTGTTTTCCATTCACTGTTAGTGCATTTTTTAAAGATTTTATTTATTTATTTTTAGAGAGGGGGAGGAGGGAGAAAGAGAGGAAGAGAAACATCAATATGTGGTTGCCTCTCGTGCAACCCCCAGTGGGGATCTCACCCACAACCCAGGCATGTGCCCTGACTGGGAATTGAACCGGAGACCCTTTGGTTCTCAGGCCAGCGCTCAATCCACTGAGCTACACCAGCCACGGCTGTTAGTGTATTTTTTAAGCTGGTGCCCAGTGCTGAGGAATGCAGTGAAATCAATCCTGCATGCTCTGCAGATGGGTTGGTCATGACAGGCAACATCACCATGGACTAGACCTTACACATGCTTTGCCTTTGACTCAATGGCTCTGCTCCAGGGAGTATGCCCAACTAAGAAAGAGCTTTTATAGAGAAATATAGTCATTGCAGAATTACTCATAACAATAAAAACTTGCAACAACCTAAGGGTCCAATGGTTGAATAAACAAGTAAAAAATCCCTTGATGTACTATTTTTTAAGCAGGTATAATTACTGTGTAGTTACTAATAACATGAAACCATATTCATGAAGCTTAGGTTTAAAAAACAGTATTTAAATTATTTATACAATATTATTATAATTACATTTTACTAAACCTAATCTTAGGGGTAAAAAATTGAAAGGAAATAAAGCTATACGTGTAATTATATTAGATACCAGGTGTGAGTGGTTTTTTTCCTTCTTCTTCTTTTTCCTTTACCCTCCAAATTTGTAATTGTTTTCACGATCAAGGAAAAAAGCATTTTTAATAATATTTATAAACAGGAATCAATCACACCGTACTATTCTGCTATGAAAAAACAAGATTTTTATCCATAAGTTTATCAGATTTCCAAATACAGAGCGGGACAAAAGTAGGTTTATGGTTGTTTGGGAAATAATACAATAATTAATAAACAAAAAGGATCAACTCTGTGTTTCACATACTCACAACCGTAAACCTACTTATGCCCCACCTTGCATATGTTTAAACCTGAGCTTTCGGGGATAATTGTGGGAACAGCAGCAGCTAACATCTCATGGAAACTTGCCATGTGTCAAGCATTGTTCTAAGCATTTTATGTGTATTAACGCAGTCTTCATGACCACCCCATGAGCTGGAAACTCTTAGGATGCCCAAAGTGGCACAGCTAACAGGTGGTGGAACGTGGGTTTGATCCCAGCTAGCTCCCTCAAGAGCTTTTGCAACTCGCCCCTGTATGATAATATTTCCATTTCGAAATGCAACACAAAATTCCAAGGGTTTCAAGTCAACATATAACGTAAACATAAACAAAATATAAAGTAAAAAGGTAAAGTATCTTATACTCCCTAGGATGTCAGTTACAATGTAACTAAGAATGTTTTGACAAACTTGAGGCAAGGGTTACAAGAAAACACGTTCATATTGCGGGAAGTAGGGCCCACACTAACGAAATGAATAAAAGATGGTGCTCCACTAGTACAAAATTGATTAAAAAAAAAACCAGTCATTTTAGTCAGTCTGTGGTATCACAACAAAAAGCACAGGTAAAGACAGTGAAACTCAGTCTACAATAAAATGCTAATTGTCTTAAAGCCAAATTCACCTTAATCGCAGGATCAGTTATGGTTAAGGAAAGGACAATCGAGGTTCTTGGATGCATTCCCAGGGATTACAGAGGCATGCGGCCACCTGGCTTTAGAATAACCGACACTCCTCTGCTCCCCGGACTCGGGCGTGGAGAGAGTCTCCAGCGGCACACTTAGACTTGCAGCTACAGGACAGGCGCGCCCTCAGCCCACCAACCATTGAATGTGAGTCTGAGCAAACCACTTGACACTACCCTTCCGTTCTTCCAGCTGTAACTCTCTTCCATGGCCTCAACAGAGCCCTGCCTGACAGGAAAGGACCAGGCTAGGATACTGCTTCCAAAACTTTGGTGTAGGAGCCGGCAGTGGTCACTGGCAAACTTTTACAGTCCACGCATGTAACTTAAAGAAAGAAGCCTCACTCTGGCTGGTGTAGCTCAGTGGATTGAGCGTGGGCTGGGAACCAAAGGGTCGCCGGTTCAATTCCCAGTCAGGGCACATGCCTGGGTTGCAAGCCAGGTCCCCAGTGAGGGCCATGTGAGAGGCAACCATACAATGATGTTTCTCTCCCTCTGTTTCTCCTTCCCTTCCCCTCTCTCTAAAAATAAATAAAATCTTAAAAAAAAAAAAAGGGAAGCCTCTTCCTTATTACAACTGCTAAATGCCAACATGCTCTTAAGCCCACATGCCCAGCCCCAGACAGAGTATGTTGCACTACCTGTAACCCTGCTCCTCCCCACCTTTTAAAAAGCCCTTCTAATTTGAAACACCTTTCCCCTCTTCTCCACGCGGTTAACTAGAGATCATCACCCTTTGACACTCATCTGCTGGCTGGCCCTTTCAGAAACTCCTCAGAGACCCCACCTTTCCCCTGCACCTGACCATAACCTTCACTGACCTTCCCATGGGCAGTTCCCATGCATCACCAGACCCAACGTGCCCAGCAGGGACCGCAATGCCCAGCACTTAGTGATATGGAATAGCCACATCTAGGAAAATGGGGGAGGTTGTGGACATTGGAAAGAAGTGAGCAGGCAGCACAGTGGGGAGGAGCAGAGGGCCTGGGCTCTAGTCCCAAGGTGCTCTAATTCAGAGAACTCACTTCACTTTCTAAACCTCAACTTCTCCACCCGAAAATGAGGACAATGCTAATCCCTAGCGCCTAGGTTTCCAGGGAGGATTCTGTGAGATTGCCCGTAAGAAGCACGTAGTCTCCTGAACATGATGAGAACACAACAGGCACCGATGCTCATATTCTCCCCCAACCTTCAGCTCTCAGCAAGACTGTGTGACGAGTAGCACACCAATAACCCTTATGGCATGAAAAATGAGAATCTTACTGAAGCAATAATAAAGTTGATAAGTCAGACCACAGTACCTAGGAGAAATGACATTTTTCTGATTTTATCTCTTCCTCCTCCATTCCTTTCCTTTGTAACTCCCTCTTTTCAAAAAAAGAAAGAAAGGAAGGGAGGGAGGTTTGTTCTTCTACCCCAAATTCACTAGCACAGTAACAATGTATTGATGCAATGTTAATTTATGTGCTTCGTTTTAGCAGTGGGGAGGATCTAAGAAAATTAACCCTTTGATTCACTCAACATTTAATATGCTAAGAAGGGAGAACCGCCTCAACGACACGTCTGTCATCAAAGACGGCTCTAAGTAGCCGTCATACAGTCCCACGGTGACAGCGTCCAATTTAATTTATATGGCCTCCAGAGTCAGCGTTCCTCTGTCCTTGGGTTCAGGAATCACCGATGACCTCAATCCCTCTCCAAACAAAGGCCAATCCGTAAACAACTCTGAGAAATAGAAAGCCTCCTGAAAGAGGAGGCATTTTTCCCCCATCAAAATGCTGATTAGTTTGGGAAGTTTAGAGAAATCCTGAGAGGCAATGCGTTTTCCTATTTTCAGCATCCTGCCTTTTAAAGATTTGCCTGAGATTTCTTGCAAACAAAGGATCCAAACTGCAAATCGATTGAAAAGCATGACCGGGGCACAACTTTCTGCCTCACTCACCTATGCCAAGCAAATTCAAAGCTGTGGCTGGTTGTTCTCTGTGTGATCATCCCAGAAATTACTCTAACATGCAAATGAATTTCTCTGTATATGGTCAGATTTCATAAACACAAGAATCAACAATTACATCAACCAAGGTCCCTACTCAGCTCCCTACAGCCAAGGCTGTGCGTTTTGTCTCATTCTTCTAAAATCCCCCGTTCAGTACAGACCTCTGTACACAGCAGGTGCTCAGCAGGGAATGATGACAGAACCCAGCTAATAAATGTATGGTGCGCTGTGGCCTAACTGGGTAGTGACCAAGTTTTGAGTCAATGTAACCTCCCAGCCCCTCACCTCCCTCATGTCTGCCTGCAGCTTTACGGGTCACTTGAGAGCTGTGCTCAACATTCGGGTGCAGAAAAGCACCGCGCAGGGGATAGCGAATGCATGGCACTCGTGGGTGCTTCTCTTCTGTGTGATCTTTAGGTGTCAGAGCCCCATTAAATCACACAGGCCACAGAACAGACCAGAGCCCCAGTCCTACCTTCTGCCCTCTCAGCAACACTAAGTAAGAGGACTTCCCTTGCAACCACGTAAAAAGATGGTCAGTGATGTGGCATCTCAAGGCCTGGTCTAAAAAGCCCTGCTCTCCTTAAGCCATGCCCAACAGGGCTGGCTGTCCAACCTGCAGCCCGTGGGGCTGCATGCAGCCCAGGGTGGCTATGAATGCAGTCAATGTGTCCAACACAAAATTGCAAATTTACTTAAAATCTTTTTTTTTGGTTAGTGTTTGTATATTTAATGGCTGGCCCAAGGCAACTCTTCTTCTTCCAGTGTGGCCCAGAGACATCAAAAGTTTGGACACCTTTGCTTAGGAAGTTGTCACAAAAACCTTGCAAAAGAATCCGCAGTCAATTTGCCCTGGGCAGGAAGCCAACCCCCCCCCTCCCGCCCCCGCCCGCATAGGTTCCTAGCCCCCACAGGCGCTTGACTTAAAGGTAAGGTTGCACAGCACAGCAAACCCGCTAAAAGCCACGGAACTGTTTCCTTTGAAAAAGGTTGAGCTGATGGTATGTGAATTTCCTTCCATAAAAGGAGGAAGAAGAAGAAGAAGAAGAAGAAGAAGCAGCTTTGACTCAGTAAGCCACCCCGCCCAGAAGCAGAAAGGCACCCACAGACCAAAGAGCCAAAACTGGAGTTGTCTTGATAAAACCCTAGTCTTCCCTTCCTTCTGACCCTTCTCTCAGGTGCTCTTGGGCACAGATTTGCAAAAGCAGAGGAAGCAGCCGGAACAGCCTGGGTGCCTGGGGCTGACTGTTCCTTCCGGAGATGGACAGCCTCCCAGCTCCCCATGTCCTGGGAGCCCACTCCTGGCCCCCACCATACCCCAGGCCTCTGACCTACTCCAGTTCCTCACGCCAACTTCCTTTCTGCAAATCTACAGCTAAAGGAAAACAAAATTGGTGATGGGATTTTTGTGTGGCATGGGGGGGGCATTTGTTTTTGTTTTTGCTAATTCATTCTTTAAGAAACAAAGCTAAGAGATTATGTTGAGGGAGGAAAATGAGGAAATGTTTTCAAGCATTCGGTGCCAAAAATAAAAAGTTTTTCCTTCGCCCTCTCCACGAATGAGTCGGCCCTGCTTGGCGATGGTGTCTGGGGTGTTCTCCACAGAATACAGCCCACATGGAACCACCTGCAGTTCAGTCCAGGCGGCAGTTCTTCCAGGGTCTTCTATGACGTCAACCCAGCAACCTTCACTTGGTACAGAGTTTCTAGAAAGCAACGGCACGTGGAAGAAGGGAAAATGGCGGGCACAAACCACAGAAAACGTCTTTCCTGCACCATCACCATCATACCTCCATCTTCTTCACCATCTATAGTTTCCCTCTTTGAGAGGCAAGGTCAAGGTTGGAGTGCCGTCGGGAAGAATAAGCGATGGAACAGCAGGCTTTGGGAGGGAAGTGCGAAGGCTCTCTGTATCGGGGGCACTGAAGGCTCGGAGACATTTCCTCGTTTCCCCTGAGAGTCGCCCCTGCCCACTCGTGCCCTCGCCACCGATTTCTGGAAGAGCTAGGAGTTGGATCCAGGGGGCAGGAATCTATGTACCAGAAAAATCACGTGGGAAAATTATATATGCCTACCTTAAAGACACACTTTAAGACAAAGATCAGAAACAAGGTGTCCAAAGGCCCTTTGCCAAGGACTCAATGAAGAAACACCAGAATGTCTTGAGTTCTTTAAAAAACAACCACTCTGCTCTGAGCCCTTCCCACCCACTCTGCCCTGCCCCCAAGCAAACCCGGCCTGGTGTGCTTTCCACGGAGCCCAGGATCGCAGAGCCAGTCCCCTCTCCACCACGGCCCAGGAAGGCCAGGACGGAAGAGGCAAGAAAGAGCAAGAGATAAGGATGGCCTCTTGCTATTAGGATAAAAATAGATAAATAAAAATAAAGGACACTAGTGGAGAAATGCTCAGGTCCTTAACCCTAACAGGTCCCCACAGAGAGAAGGAGGTTAATGGGCGGATGGATTCAGCAGCCAGAAATGGTCACTCCAACACCAGTCCCCCCGCCCACCCCCCACCTGATGGAGTAGAAGACCCTCGCTTCCTTACAAACCCACAGGGAGTGACCATTTTTCTCAACACGTTCCCTCAGCGAATCCCTGAAACAACCCTGTGAAGTACACACTGTGAGTGTTTTAGGTGTTAAAATGAAATCAATGAGCAAGAACTAAAAGAGAGGGGGTGAGGTTTACTGGGGAGTAAGACAAGCAGGCGGCAAAGTAGGATATAAAACCTCCGTTACCAAAAAATACCTCCTCTAGGCAACCCCAGCTACCTGCCCAGGGCTGGACTTGCGATTCTGCTTTGCAGTTTAAAGAAGAGGCACCTGCTACTGCACAGAATTTATTCTCCAAAGGCCTTTCTCGGCTTTGAACTCTATCTATCACGCACAGTACTTCTTTCTGCCCAGTACATGATTAAGATTTTGATTTTTATAGGAAACGAAGCCCAGGAGAGTTCAAAGGGGATTGTTCCCCAAACCAAAAGCCAAGAGGCATCACTATGAATAACACTGCACTAAAGAGATATTTAATAACTTCTGTGAGATTAAAAACAATGACTAATTCCATCCAAACAACCAGGCCATGCTCAGTAACTCTAAAACTGAGCTACAATAAGGCAGGCTTTTTGCTTTGCTTCAGTGGTCAAAATGAAGGGCCTATTCAAGGGAAAGAGCAGTAATGCAGAGATAATGGGAACACTTGGGCATTTGGGGCAAGGGGGAGAAGGAAGTGGGGACACAGGACAAAGCAAGCCCATCACTACAGTAGCACCTGAGAATTTCAGAGAACAAGTGAATAACAAAGAGGAGAGAGATTTCTCCCAGAAGCCCAGTCCTTCAGCCAACATCTGAGACCCTTAGAGAAGCCACACAGCCCCAGGTGTGTCTCTTGCTCAGACAACCTAATCAAAGACAAACCATGTCACACGCTACCACCAGCAGAACCAGGCAAAATGCGCTTGCCCCGTGCCCCAGAGAGGGACGCGGTGTGCAAGACCCTCAAAGGACGTCGAGTTAACTAGCAAATGGAAGAAACCGTCCTGTCCACAGACCACAGCCACATGCCCACGTATTCTTTTTTTTTTTTTTTTAAGATTTTATTTATAGAGAGAGGAGAAGGGAGGGAGAAAGAACAATGTATGGTTGCCTCTCACATGGTCCTCACTGGGGACCTGGCCGCAACCCAGGCATGTGCCCTGACGGGGAATCGAACCGAGACCCTCTGGTTCCCAGCCCGCGCTCAATCCACTGAGCTACGCCAGCCGGGCCGCTTCCCACATATTCTTAAAAAGAACCCGTAACCGCCCTGGCGGGTGGCTCCACCGGGTGGTGCGTCAGCTCGTCCACCAAAGGCTGATTCCCGGTCAGGGCACACACTTCGGCTGTGTTGCAGGTTTGGTCCCGAGTCAAAACGCGGACGAGAGGCAACCAATCAATGTTTCTCTCTCCCCCTCAACCTTCCTCTCTCTCTCAAAAAAAGAAAAGAAAATCAATAAAAACAACAAATAACATTTAATAATGTGGAGAGTAGGATACTCAGTGGAAAAACTACGCAGAACCCACGTTCGACGCACTAAGACGCACTCTCTCAATTTAAAAACACACAACGTGCGTTCAAACGCTTCAGTGGAAGAGCCAAGTGCTAGCAGCTTGCTGCGGGCCTCCCCGGCTTCACCTCCACAGCTCACTCCGTACCACATCTCCAACCTCAGCAGTATTCAGCATTTCTGGTTTGGATGCTAAACTGGTAGAAATGAACAGAAGCGTCAATAAATATCGCACAAGAAGAAACTTACTCCAGAACATCCCAACAAGGAAGGTGGAGGGAAGCCTGGCTGTTGGAAGCTGGCAGTGCAGTCCGTCCGGGCAGAAAGCAGGGGGAGACTCACACCTGACCTTTAGGCTCGTGCAGGCCTTGTTCAAGTTTCCAAGCGCATCTCCCGTCACTCACCCCGTTTGTCTGAGATGCAACAAATCGATAACCTCCCTGACAACATAATCAGATCTCTGTTTTTTTATAAGAACTTTTAAAACCAAGTGGTCATCAGCTGAGGATTTTCCAAAATACAGCATTTCTTTCATTAATCAAAATCAAACAGGAACATTCTAGCACCATACTTCCCTAGGCCAACCACACGAGCACAGCCCCGGCTAGGGTCGATGTCCTGTTGGCAACAACAGGGCCACCACCGACTTCCCACCAAATAGGGTTTAAAGATATTAGTTCAACTTTGCATTTCTTCTGCACAAAATCAAGGGAGGCAGTAATATGAATTTTACGCTCCATGTACCAAAACTGAAAAAGAATTTAAATTTCAGGTTTTCACATTGTATCAAAATTGTTAGTTAACAGGGGAACTTGACGCTTTAATAAAACATAAAACTAAGTAACCAATTTTTTCAATGTTTCTAAAAAGTAACTTGTCTGTGTAACTTCTTAAAGTTACCAACAGATCAAAGGTCTCTGCCAACTTAAAATATCCAGGGTCCAGCAGAAATAACACCTGCTGGAGTGTGGTTGGTAGGGTAGTAATAGGGGTGTAATAATGTATAGTTTCAATTTGAACATTTCACCTAAAATGTCCTATGGTATGTTGTTATGTTACAGAATTACATGCTTATGATTTTGTAATAAAAGATTTTGTCATAAAAAAGGGGCACTATTTGTGACGGACTCTGTATTTTAATAATCTAGGGGCTAGATGAACATGTTTTAAATGTATGCCCTAATTGAACACGCAACATTATAATTCTGTTCCTACATCAGTTTCTAATTTTTTAATTATTTTAACTGTTCCCAAGTCTCAGAAATGTGGCAAATACTAGCAAATGATGGCTATCATCAAAAAATATGAACAAGGAAAATGCAGTTTTTTTTCCCTTGTATCAACGTGATGGGTGTACTATTCACACATATTTTTCTACAGCTTTTGTGCTCTCTGCTACTTTTAGAAGAACTAAAATCCTACACGAAGCAAAAAGATAACTTCTTTCTCTGACCACAAATAAAACAGAACTGTACAGTGTCTACGTTATCAAAACACCTGCAGCTTTATTCCTCTTCGATATATAAGATAATTTTACCATTGTCAACCATTTATGTGTTTGTTCTGTTGAAAATAAGTCATCCCTTCCTTAGAGCTTGGGCTGCAAACCAGGTGTTCCTCCTCTGACAGGCAAATAGGCCCAACCAGAACAAGAGAAGGGGCTTGTTTGTGGATTGTATGACTATTAAAAAAAAATAAACAGCTGAGGTTAGGGAAACATCATTCCAGCCTCATTGTTTGCTCTTCAGAGTTCTTGGAATGCCTCTGCACAGATCTTTACTTGTTTAATAACCTATGTTTTCCTCTTTGTTGTTAATAACATCAGTTTCATTAATGCTCCGTCTGGATTAAGAATTGCCTTTAGGTAGCTCGTTCAATCAGCTGCTCTGTGAATATGTAACTCTCCACCACTTTATTCAATGTAGTAACACAATAAAGAAGTATCTGCTTTCATGAAGAAAATACAATGGCAAATATAAAACGAACAGCCGCGTCTACCAAGTCTCAGACTATGACAAGGCACCACATAATTGTACAGAATGGACAACTCAGTTGACTGGTAACTGAATAGGGTGGCCTTTTTCAAGCTGAAGAATTAAACTCAGCCTAGATCTAGGGCAACGGGAAGATGTTACCTTCGGAAATGTGGGTGTCTGATTCCTTGCTGATACTGGGGCGGGCTGCATTCAGACCAGGACAAAGATGGCAGTGGGGTGCGGTCTTCCATTTCTCTACCTCTCAATGTGCCCTGGGGGCGGGGGACCAAGGGGAGACACTGGCGATGATACCATCATTAGGCTTGTCCTCAGGATACTCGGAATGCTGTTCCCTGAGCCAACTCCCCAAATATCTGAGTTGTTTAAAGAATTGATCCAAAGAATGCCTTTCCACGTGGGAAACAGAACATAACGGAGACTCGGGATTCCAATCAACCAAGCCCCAAAGCCCCAGACAACTCCAGACAACTGGAGTTCGCTAGCCCCCCAAAACAAGCCTTAAGACATCTGTGAAGCACCAAATTGCCTGGAAATACCCGAGGAAAGTCCCCTCAGAGATCTTGTCTGCCGTGCATGCCCGCGAGCGTGGTGAGTGAAACAGTGATCCCAGACCTTAGTCATGCATGAGACTGAAAGTTTCGTCTTTACTCATCCATCACTAACCTCAGCAGCATTGTCTTTACTAATCCAAACCCGGCTGCGAAACATTCTTCTCTGAAATTTCTTAAGAAAGGTGAGCAAGAATTTTTCACTTTATGACTACACTCTGAATTTAAACAACAACAAAAGTATGACAACAGACATGTCAAGCCCTTCGAGATGCGTCTAGTAAGCATCACAGCCCAGGCTCAGCAGGAGACTGACGCCAGACACCATCTTCTGTTCAACTACCTGCAACTTCCTCCCACGGAAGACGGGCTGAACGGGGTAGAGGGGAAGAAAAGGAGATCCAAATGTTTTGACTAGCACTCACTCTGGAAGTCTGAATCTTTCTTGTAGGAGAGTATGAGGCTGGGGACTATATTTCATATTACTTGTGTACATATTGCCTTTTGCTTGTCCCCAAATACCCCCTGTATTTACCAGAGACGCTTTCCTGGGAAGCCTGTGAGGTTAAGCAAATAATCTTACAAATGAGAAACAAAATTCCTTTTTAAACAAACGCATCTTACATCACAGCACAGAAGAGCCGCCTCCCTCTCTGCACTTACCTGGGAACGCGTGTGGGTTGGGCGACCCTCTCTTAAGGCACTTAGAACAGAGAATGTGGACGGTGTAGTGCAGTCCCGGCCATTCCTGAAGGAGAACATTCAGTTCCTCCACCAAGGGGGTGATGGCTTGCCATGCCGTCCATATATTTGGTAACGATGCGTGGCTGGCAATGGACAGAGTGTCTGGCTGCAGAACCCCCTTGGCAGGTCTGTAGCTCACCACCACAGGAACCTTCCCTCTGTAGGCAAAGATCTGAAGCTTCCCGTCCGACCTGTGCACCACATGGCTGTTGATCTGGACGCTGTAGCGTGCAAACAACCCAGGCGGAAAGGTGAAGGGAAAACTGTATTCGATCTGCAACTGCTCAGCCACAAAAGACTGCCCGGCCAGGTTGGTCCCATTAATCCAGGCCTCTGCGTGGGGCACCTCGTTCTGCACATAGCATGGGAACTTGTACCAGGCTGTGGACCCGTTCAAAGGCTTGCCCTTGGGTTTATTGAGGCAGTAACAAAGGCCCATCTTCTCCAGCAGCTCCAGCAACAGCTGCAAGTCCTGCTGGGCCTGCACGTGAGGCTTAAGCAGCAACCGAATGACATGGGCCGGCAAGAGCCCATGAAGCAGAAAGCCCTCCACGTAATGATGGAGCTGAGTGGCCCGCAGCAGGTCCTGGCTGGGCGTGGGCAGTGCCATCGCGAGGGAGTTCTCGCCCTCACCCTCGCCCTCCCCGTTGGTCCCCAGGAACAGCTTATGCAGCAACAAGGATGGATCCCTCTGGAAAAAGACATTGAGGATGTCAATGAGGCGGGTGAGGTTGTGGAAGACGTGCTCCTTGAGGGCTGGGCTGTCCTCAAAGTAGAGCAGCTTGCCGCTCTCGTGCAGGTAGGACAAGGCGCTCTGCAGCCGGTCCTCCGTCAGGCCCGCCTGCAGGCCCAGGCGCGCAGAGTCCCACCAGCTCAGCCACAGCCGCTGCGCCTGGGGCGGCTGGAAGTGCAGCTCCTCCAGCACCTGCCAGGACCGGGGCAGCACTCTGTGTAAGTTGGGGAAGATGTCCCGGTGCTCGGCCACCGACAGCAGCTTATCCCGAAGGCGCTGTAGTTGGCGAGGGTCCCTGCAGCTCACAGGCAACACGGGGGAGAGGATCTGCAACCTGTGGTTGAGCAGGTACTGGAAGTGGGCCTTGCGCCGCCGCAGGTTCTTGTCTGAAACACCGTAGTAGGCTGCATGGGGGCTGGCTGAGCGCAGCTCGAAGTCCCGGGCCAGCGCCTCATCCACCACCTGGGCCAGACGGCTCAGCCCCTCGGCATCATGCTTCTCCTGCAGGGCGATCTGGCGGTGGATGTCCAGACACTTCTCCTCCAGCTCGCGCTCCCCGCACAGGTCTGCGTGCGTGCCCACAATGCACACCACCGCGTGAGGCACCCGGGCCCCCACCCGATGCAAGAAGGAGCCCACCGTGGTAGGAAATCGCAGGGGCTCATAGGTGGCCAAGTTCACCACCAACACATAAAGGGCCCCCGGAGAGAGGAAGAAGGGCTGGATCACCTCGTAACTTTCATCTCCGGCTAAGTCATACACAATGAATCTCAGGCCCCGGGACGCATCGGCCGTCCAGCTGGTCACCTCTATGCCCTTGCTCGCAGGAGGCAGTGAAGGTGGGTAGCTCTTCTCCGTGTCCCCCCCTTCATTTCCCTCCACTCTGTCCTCCGTGAGGCAGTGCCGGAGCCAGGTCTTCCCTGCAGCCTTGTGGCCCATCAGGAGCAGCTTGAGGCGGGGCTGCACCGCTGGCTGGGAATGCGCCAGCTCCTTCTGGTAGGCTGCGATATAGGGGATCCCCTTCATACAGACCTCGTAGGGGGGCTGGATCAGTGGGTTGTCCTTGATCTTCCACAGGCCCACCCGGGAGAGCTGGCCAAAGTTGTCTGGCAGCACAGCGATCTGGTTCCCCTGAAGCACCAGTTCCTCCAAGCCCGTCAGCTCTACAATGGAGTCCGGCAGGTATCGGATCCGGTTGTTATCCAGCCACAGGGTGAGCAGCCGGCCCAGGCCCGAGATCAGGGATGGCACTGCGGTGAGCTGGTTGCGGCTAAGGTAGAGCTCCTCCAGACCCGCCAGGGGCAACAGCGCGGCAGGGAACTCCTCAAAGAGGTTGGAGGAGAGGTTGAGCATTTTGAGCCGCTGCAGACGGCTGAACTGGGCGGGCAGAGCCTGCAGCCCGTTGTTGTCCAGCATGAGGCTCTCCAGGCTGGCCAGCTCACAGAAGCCGTCGGGCAGGTTGCCAAGCTCGGCCCCACTCAGCCAGAGGATCTTCAGGGCACGCAGGGCACTGATACCCTCAGGTAGGCCCCGCAGCCGGTTGCTGGACACGTCCAGTTCCTCCAGGGCCGCCAACTGCAGCAGCTGGTGAGGAAAAGCGGTGAGCTGGTTGTGGTCTACGTCGAGAGTGCGCAGGCGATAGAGGCGGGAGAGGGAGTCAGGCAGGTGCGCTAGCCGGTTAAAGCTGACATCCAGCTCCTCCAGGTGGGCCAGAGCGCCCAGCTGGTCAGGCAGGGAGGGCAGCTGGTTGTGGCTGAGGTTGAGTTTGCGCAGCTCGTGCAAGCTGCTCACCACCTCGGCGCCCAGGGAGGTCAGCCGGTTGTGGCTCAAGTCCAGCTCGGTGAGGTGGTGGCCCAACTCGGCCACCGCCGGGGGCAGCCGGGCAAAGCGGTTCCTACGCAGGACCAGGACGCGCAGGCTGCCCAGCGCCGACCCCAGCCCGTCAGGCACATCCTCCAGGCCGTTGTTCCCCAGATTCAGCACCTCGATGTCTCCAATGTTAGCCGGCAGCACGAGCTGGGGGGCGTCGGGGGAGTCGATCTGGTCGGCCGCATCCCCAGGGCAGCCCCCGGCCGCGCTGAGGGTGAGCTGGCGCAGGTTGCCCCGCAGCTTCCTGGCACGCAGGGCGGCGTCCCGCCAAAGCCTCACCGTCTTCAGGTTCCCACCGTCCTTCGCAGCCATGGCGGGGCCCCGGGCCGACACCCTCGCGCGGGCGCGGGAACCCACAGCTACATGCCGCGCTGCGCCCCGGCGCGGGCCAGTCTCCCAGTCCTTCTCGCTCCTCCCTCCCCAGCACGCCTCGGCGACCAGCGGCTGTGGGTCCTAGCGCAGCCAGCGGCCGGGCGCCCGCAGCTGGGGAGCGGCGGCGACGCGAGCAGCTCCGGGGGGCGCCGAGTCCGCGGCGCGGGGGGTGGCGGCGGCCGGCGGGGAGGGCCGCTCGCATTCTCCTTCCTCCCGGGCCATGGGCGCGCCGGGACCGCAGGGCTGCCGCCCGCCGAGCCGCCGAGGGTGCCTGCAGCTCCTCCTCCCGCTCCGCCCGCCTCGCGGCGCCTCCGTGCCGACTCCGGCCCCGCTACCCTCGCAGCCACGGCTCCGCGGCCCGCAGCGGCGTCGCCTCCGCCAGCTCCCGGGGGAGGGCGGCGCTCGGCTCGGCGGCGGGCATGTTGCGAGCGCAGGGCCGGGGTGCAGTCGGGAGGAGGGGGCGGCGGCGCCTCCTTGTCTCTGCTTCCCGGGGCCCAGGAGGGAGCGCGAGCGCCGCGTCCCTGGCACTGGCAGGTCGCGATCGGGAAGCTACAGCGCCGCCCGGCGGACCGGCCCCCACGTGACCAGCGGAGGCCCCGCGTGTAGCCGGCACCGCCCCGGGGGCGGACGCCGGGCGCCGGGCGCCGGGCTTGGGGCGACCCGCCGGGTGCGGGCCCGGGACGTAGACGGCCATCGGCGGGAGGCGCGCGGGGAGTGGGCCCGAGGCCCCGGGGCCCTCTTGGTTGGGCTGGTCTTTGTTGACCCCGCGCCTCTGAGGATTTCTTTTCTTTCCCGGGGTGCCAGCTTCACTGTCTTCCCTTAATCCTTCTTTACCCCCTTCCCCTCTCCCTACGTCCACACCGCGGTGGAGCTGACGGCATTCATTGCAGGAGCTAATAACTACACAAAAGGAGAAATGCAGGCAGCCATTCATTCATTTGATAAATATTTATCGAGGTCCTATTTTGTGCCAGACCAGCTGAGGCTCGGGCTCAGCGCCCCTGGGGAAGGCTTTGAGCAGGCTCTCAGCAGGCCGGACTGGGGGTGGAAGAGGGGTGGGGGCGCAGGGCGGAGCGCATTGTTCTATCCTCGCTACAACACTGGAACAAATACCGTCTCCCCAAACTGTACGGGATTTGTGATACCGCAGACTCAAGAAAATGGCAATAAATTGAGGCAAAATTCACAGTCCTGCGCTCACTTATCAGGTTGCTATTTTCCTCCTTGAGGTCACATCTATGCTAAGTAAATAATTTCTTAAGAACTTACTGGAGCCTTAAAACATATTTAATCTCCGGGTATCGCCTCCATCACTGCCTTCAGATTACTTAATAATGAAGGAAATACTTTCCCGAGATACAAAACCGTATTAACTGCTTAAATCCGCCGCTGAACAAGTTATGGCTAGCCCTCATGCATGATGATGCTGTCATTTGAGGTCCCGTATCCTGCACTGTTATTTTCTAGTAATAGTTTGTCTCTTCAAAGAGAGCAACTAAACATCTCAGCCAGAAATCTACCCCAGTGATGGTTATCAAGCCTGGCTCTACATCCTCTAGAGGGTGGATGCCGCCTCCCACAGGTGGGCCCTAGAGACCAGATGCAGGTATGACATCAGGGAGAGCTGAGCTGTGTTCACCGGAAGGACTTAGTGGGAGATCAAATTACCCTAGGGTTCCCTGGCCTTCCATCACCAGAAAAATCCTAAGTCATCTGGGCTGGCCCTTTTTTTTTCAGAGGAGGAAACAGGCCCAATAATATTATGAAACTTCCTAACCAGGTAAAGAGTAGAGTCAGGTATGCCAGCTCCCCATACGGTTATTCCCCTGAGCACATCACCTTTATAGTGAGACCCCAAGTCTCTGCCCTTCAGCTCCTTCTAACTCAAATCTGAACCTCAACCTGTGGGAGGACACTGGAGAAGGCATCAGCATCCTACCTTAAATGGCTGAATTGAAGCCCCAAAGTGGTTTGGATTAGGTCTCAATAACCTGGGCTAAACTGTTTCCCTTTAGAAGCCATGGGAAAATTGCACTTCCATTTGAAATGTCTGAAAATTGTGCTCTTCCTCTGCCAGGAGATAATGGGTAATTTGCTTTATCTGATGAGGAGAGCTGACGAGGACCACACAGAAGCCTCTCTGAAGCACCAGAGCCTGGTGTGGCTGAGTGTGCTC
Source organism: Micronycteris hirsuta (assembly GCA_004026765.1). Taxonomy (NCBI): domain Eukaryota; kingdom Metazoa; phylum Chordata; class Mammalia; order Chiroptera; family Phyllostomidae; genus Micronycteris; species Micronycteris hirsuta. The sequence continues at coordinate 68,556 of PVJI01002771.1, read as the reverse complement.
AGCAGGGGCACTCTTTTTGAGCCCCTCAGCTTGCCGTGAGCTGTTGCAGCCAATATCGTGGGAAACTTTGTTGTAAAAATGTCTTGTCCAAAGTTCTTTGAAAGTCGGATCAGGAGAATGCAATCACAAAACGAAAAAGAAATCTCCAGGAGGAAAAAATGTGTCCAGCATGGTTCTCCAACCCAGACAGGAAGGATCCTGCCCTGGCACCCAACCTGGGCCTCCCTTGCCTCACCCGCCCCTGGTGTTAAGGTTTCTGAGGGGCCAGGCCACCATGGACAAGCCCCTCCCTCCCCCCAGCCTTGTAGAACATGCTTGATAGGAAGGACACTGAAGTCCCTGTGCAAACAGCTTCAAGCCTGCTTGTGGAAGGTGGGGCAGCCTTTCACAGCCATTCAGGAGTGAAGTGCGCGTTCCAGGCCTCTGGGGTGTGGATGGAGTCTGACTGTCCCTCTGTGCCCACAGGCTCCTGGCTGTGCTAAATGGAGCCCAGGTTAGGCTGAGAGGGGCCTGACGTAGCACATTTAAACATCTAAGCGCACAGTGTACGGGCCGTCATTGGCAGCCTGGCCCTGCCCTGCAAATGTCAGGGTGGCCCTGCACCCGTCAGGGTTTCTGTAAAAGCACACACACACACACACATCATCATCATCATCATCTCAGTTTGGAGAAGAGGGACTCAGATTATTTGAAGTTTTCTTGCCTTGGATATTTCTTCAATGCTATGGACCTGATCTATACTCTTTCCCAAATCTTTTCATTTATCCTGTGTTTTTGACCCTAAGACCATTTTCATTTTAGCTGCTGCCATAGGGTTGCAGTAACATCCCACGCACACTGGCTTTCCCCCAGAGTGTGGACCTTCTGCTGGGGCACGAGTCTTCCAGGGGAGCGGGAGAATGCACAGGAAGAGGTGGGGTCTTGAGCTAGGTCTTTAAAGATGTAGCTAGCAGAGGGAAGGATCCTGGACATTCTGGGCAAGAGTCTTCCATTTAATATCTGTTAGTAACAACCTAGATGGGCCAGGTGGCGCGGGTACTCTGCTCTCACCCCTTAGTAGACTAGCAGCAAGCTCCAAGGAAGCTTCCATCCCTGATTTTTTTTTGCTTGACTTTCTTTCACCCTGATGGATGTTTTTTCTTGACCTCGCTAACCCTTTAGCTACTGTCTCATTGCCTTACTTCCTTTCTCTGCCAAATATCTTATATAAGCGGTCTGGGGCCAGTCTGGTTTGTCTCCACTGGCTCCCTCCTTGGGCCCAGAAATCTGGCTTCCATCCCCACCATGCCAGCACATTGCTCTCTAGAAGAAGGTCCACTCGCCCTTTTTCCTTCCTTGACCTCCCATCATTGAAAATGTTAAGAAACTTCCCTTGGAAACTTTCTCACCTCCATGATTCTAAGCAGGCCACACCCTTTTTGGCCTGACTTTGTTGAAAATAAAAGTGGAGGAAATCAAGGGTAAGGCAGAAACGGAGGAAGGAAAGTACATCTTTTTAAAAGGTTTCAGGCTTGTGTCTAAGAATAATCACCGATAATAATAGCTAACATGTACTAAAGGTTTCCTATGCACTCAGGCATTGTACTATATGCTTTTCATGCAGTATTTCACTTCATCTCCACAACAGCCTTGAATGGCACTTTCCATTATTGTCCTCGTTTCACAGATGGAAGAAAATGAAGACGGAGCTATTGAGTGGCTGAATCCAGACTCAAAAGAAGGCAGAGTCCAAAGCTCATGTTTTCATCACTGTGCTATTTCTTGCACACTGGTCGGTGGGGGTGGTGGGGCAGGGGGTAAGTTCACTGTCAGCTGACCATGTGTTTTGAGCTGTGGGCAAGTGGTCCCAGCTGGAGGGCCAGGCTGATTCCTTGGCTTCAGCAGAAAGCGAACTTCGCTCTTGCAATATGTATGAAAGAATGTCATCCTGGACAACCCAAAGCCCTAAATAAATAGTATCCCCCAAACTACGAGAACTGAGTTTAGCATCTGTTACTAAATGGTACAGCAGGAAACAGCATTTCTCTGCCGTTGGTGGGTAAACTGTGTTTGATTTGTTCCTTTGTGTGCTTGCTTTAAAGAGAAAGGATTAAAAACAAGTGTCCATAAAAATCTGTATTTCAGTTGAGGCCATTTCAGATCCTGTCTTTTGAGAAGCACATTAAAAAAAAAAAAAGTAGATGAAAGACTAAAATATCCAGCTAAGATTAGGTACAAATAATACATCTTTTGTTTGGGGGGCGGGGAGGGAAAGCTTTCCTCATCCTTCTTTCCCAAAGCTGAATAAATCTGCCTTGGACTCATGGTCTGATCTGAGTGAGAGCCAGGTCCTATCAGCATTGGCTGCGAAGCCCAAGATCGGTCACTTAACTAACCACAGGCAGCATAAAAAATGTGTTCGAGACGCTGACTCCCCCTGAGAGCAAAGGCAAAATTGTACCAATGTGTCTGTTGTTTTTTCTTTCTCTCGCTCCACAGAAAACAAATTTATCTTGGAATGGGCAGCGTTGAATTGAACAGTGGATCTCTCTGCGATTCCAGGTCAAGTGGGAACACACATGCTCCCCACTGAGGAAAATAAACTGCAATGTATTTTTAGCATCCGTTGGAAGTACTTTCAGCTGAAGCTACACAGGATCCAGCCTATTTCTCTGAAGGCCAGAGAAAGCATTGGCTGCAATGTCACCTAGAATTCCAGAACTTGCCCCCCCACACACCCACCTTAACCCCCAACCAATCACCACACCAGTCCTGGTGCAAACACTTTTTTTTTCCCTGAGAAAAAAGGAAGAAAATCATCCCAGTGAAAGAGAAATGAGAAACATCTGGGAAATAGTTATGACAAATGGAGCTAACTATAGCACACTGGGCATTCTGAGATGACGCAGGTTCAGAGAGGGGAACAGAGGGGACTGCGCAGAGAGGGTGCCCGCCCTCCCCCTTGGTGCCTGACGCTGCAGATAAGCCACTGACAGGGAGCCACCCTGGGGTGCGTCTCTGTGAAAGGCAGAGCAGGCCCCGAGCCAGCAGACCTGGCCGCTCCGTGCCGCAGTGCCGCGGTTCAGGGGTCTCACCCTCCAAGAGTGGCGCGTGCTGGCCACGGAGTTCCAGTCCCTCGTCTGAAATGCTATGTTTGCTCATGAGATTTGGGGACAGTCAGATAAATGGTTTAAGACCTTCCTTATGTCTGCACAGTTTTGAAAAATACATCCCCTTTTTTAAAACAAATTTAGGTAACCATGAGCTTTTTAAATTTTTGTTTCATTTTTATTGTATTTTTCCATTACCATTTAACCCCCTTATACCTCCTAGCCCCAGCCATCACCACACTGTTGTCCATGTCCCTGAGTCCTTTTTCTTTTTGGCTCAATCCCTCCATCCCCTAACCACTCCCCTATAACTGTTAGCTTGCTCTCTGAGTCTGTCTCTATTTTGCTTGTTAGTTCAGTTTGTTCATTAGATTCCACATGTGAGTGAAATCATATGCTATTCGTCTTTCTCTGACTGGTTTATTTCACTTAGCATAATGTTCTCCAGGTCCATCCATACTGTCACCAAGGGTAAAATTTCCTTTTTTTTACAGCCAAGTAGAATTCTAGTGTGTAAATGTCCCATAGTTGTTCTATCCACTCATCTACTGATGGGCACTTGGGCTGCTCCATATCTTGGCCATTGTAAATAACACTGCAATGAACACAGGGTGCTTATGTTCTTTCAAATTAGTGTTTTGTGTTTCTTTGGATAAATTCCCAGAACTGGGATCACTGGCTCAAAAGGTGGTAACCATGAGCTTTTAAATAAATGATCCAGGGTTACTGTATCTTTTCTAAAATAAAAGCAAAATCTTGAATACTTTCTAAAATAAAGTCTTTGGTGACATCATATAACACTTATCACAAAGCACAGCATAGCATCAAAAAATGTGAAGTCCTCCCAAAGAACTATAATTTTGATTATTGTTGTTATAATAAAGCCATGTATTTATTAAAAGACAGGAAAGCCCAAATGACCGTTTATGTTCTTCCTGGTACTTATTACTCTTGTACCAAAAAAGAAAAGTTTCTGTTAATTTTTTTGCAGAATAGAACAATAAAACCAGATTCCCTACCTACTTTACTTCATCCTATGAAACAGTGAGACAGCTTGAGATAATCAGGGGCTATGGCGTAAGGGCCCTGGTTGGTCCGGACTTCATTCTAAATTCATCTCATATTTACGGAAGGCCCTGTGCAGGATTCCTGAATACGAGACCACTTGAGAAAGCTTCTGACTCTGTTCTGTCATCAGTGCTTTATGTAGAAAAAAAAAAAAGGCAGTAGTCTGATGTTAATGACGACAGTCTTCAAAAGCTATGATCCTCTCGTAAGTTAGAAAAATTCTATTTCAAAATTCTGACACATGAAAAAAGAAATTCTCAGAGCAGACTTAACAGAAGTCCAGATAAAGGAGCTAGCAGACTCCTCGGCTTGTTCCTTTGCTCCCCAACTATAGCGGCTCTTCAGGTGTTAAAAACAATTTGAGGAAGCCCTTCCCTTCCTCTGTAAGGTACCACTGTTCCATGGGTGTGGTTGTTCTTGAATCCAATTACATTAGCACTTCATTTACATGTTTAAAACTAAGGGTATTACGTTTATAAATTGGAAGTTTGGGTGTTGTTCTAGCACAGGATATTAAATTTATTATTCTTTTCCTTTCCTTTGGCTTTTTAAATACATTAAAAAGAAAAGTTCAACATGATGTACAAATTAAATGAAAATATGTCCCAAAGTAAACTGGAAAAATTATGAGTCTTCTACTTGGAATTTAGGTTTGTAGGAGAGGAAAAAGGATTTTCCCTTTACCCTTCTGAATTCTTGGCTAGGACCTCTGTAATGAAAGACAGATCAGCAAGGGAAAAACAAACAGAAGTTTATTAACGTATATAACGCATGTACCCAGGGAAAAATGACTACTTCCCCGAGGTGACTTAGAAGTCAGGTTAAATACCGTCTCTCTAGGGGAAGGGGAGGAGGAGGGAGCGTGAGGGCCTCTTACAAAAGAGTGAATGATCTCTGGGAAGATGAATGGACCCTGAGAAGAATACATGGGAGGTGTGATCGTTTGTGACAAGGTGTGCCTGGGTGTGGTGTCAATTTCTAGTCCTTCCTCTGAGATGAGTCAGTCATCCCTGGTTGATGACACTGCTGAGGAGGGGACCTATTGCAATTGTGCTTCTTTTGCAGAATCTTTAGGCAGATAAGGAGAATTCAGAGAAAGTGTCTCCCTGCACTTACTGTTTTTTTTTAAGCGCCTGTAGTTCAAAGAAATCAATATGCCAAAGCAGCATATTTTGAAGAGGCCTGTCTTGAGTTCCTACAGTCATATAGTGGGTGGCATTCTGCTACTCTTAGGTCCCATGCTGCATCTGACATAATCTTCTGCCCCTAAACTTGTCATTATTATGTGAAAGGCTTTATCTCTGCAAAACAACTGAATTTAACTAGGCCTATGCCCTCAGGGTTTGTTTTTTCCCCCTTAAATTTCAGTATTTCCTTTCTTGCAGATGATGTTCTTCAGATTTATAGTTTTAGTTTATTTTTAAATTTCCTGATCTATAATATTAAGTCTGTGATAGAAGTTATAGGGCATGATTTGTAAAAATACAGTGACTATGATGCCTGACTTGTTTGTATCTGTGCAAATTCACAACAGCCCCTGTAACTGCCTCGAGTCCTCCGCAGCAGTGGCTCCCCATGGCCGTTTGCACCACGTGACCCCACACTCCTACTCTCAGTTCATTAGGCGCTTCATGAAAACTGGGCCAAAGTTCCTATCTTAGAATTTTAGATTCAGGATGGTAGGGAAAGAAAAATTGCCCTCTGTCCTCCTGAGTTCTTGGCTAAGAGATAGATTCACAAGAGAAAAACAAAGAGAGGTTTATGAACATGCATATCTCAAGTATACAGGGGAGACAGCCAGGGGAAAGTGAATAATTAGAACTCTGACTTACATAGCTGTTTCAGTTGATGACCTAAGAGATGTGTAGCGAAGGTCAGCCATGAGCCATTGGAGGGGGGTGCTATGCACGTTTGATAAGGGTCTGAAACTCTCTCCAGGGATTAAATTTTGTCCTTTCTGGTAGAGAAGGGAGTAGAGACACCATTGAAAATTTGTGTCCTGCTTTTAGGCAAATAAGGAGAAAGTAGGGTGCTTTTCTTATACCTGCTTCTTCTTAATTGCCCTGAGGCTCAAAATAATCCTTATGCCAGAGCAGCATATTCTGTTAGTCTTCAGGACTAAGACTAGGAAAGTCAGTCTTTCTATGGGCCCAGATGTTAGATGTTACATTCAAAACCGTGGCAGCTACCTCTAGATTATCACAGGAACTTGGGAGCAGAGAAAACCCAGTTCCCTGAGGGGGTGGGGGAAGGCAGATATGAGACTGAGAGCATACTTCTTGGATTTCCAATAACATTTTGGTTTCTTGCCTGGTATTCTTGAGTCTTAGCTACATTCCCTGCCCCGGAGAGTTATAATAAATCCTCTGCTTTTGCTACAGCACCCTTGAATTGGTTTCTCTTCTTTGAAATTTAAAAAAAAAAAATCTTAGCTTAGAAATTTTTATCTGGAAGTGAGTTTGCAAGGACCTTCAAAGAAACTGGTTCTGTCAAAGCAGATGGGGTGAGAAGCAGGTGGCCCCAGAAACAAAGGAGAGTATGTGAAAGTGTGTTCAGTTTTTACAGCCTTTCATGGAAGTGCAATGAGATCAAGAAAGAGAGAAGCTTCAGGCCAAGGCTGCTTAGCCAAAAGCAGATAGAAAAGCAGAGTAAGAATGTAATTATGTACCAGAAGCCTTTCTGACTATAGCCAGCCACCTAAGAATGCTCCCAGTCAGTCTAAAAGGCATCTAAAAAGACACAAACAAATACAACCATTCTGTATTATAACCATTTTGAAACTAAAATTGGTGTGTTCATTGAGAAAATGTATAATCTCAGCAATTAGAATAGGACTATCTGGGAGAAACCAGAGGTGCTGAAACCAGGGGTGCTCAGCTCCAGAACTTCAGCTTTCACACCCAAACCCTCCAGATGTGCCCCCTCCATCTCTTCCACCAGATAAGGGTGGTGGGGCCTGCCCCGCTGTAAAGCAGTTCCTCTCAAATGGCACAAGTGACATTTCATGATACATTACAGGGAAAAGTGCCATCAGAAATGAAAGAAAATGACAGGGGAAATATTTTCAATACATGCAATGTAGGGTTTATACTTAAGTTATACAAGGGATTCCTACACATCAGTTCGCAAATGATGAGTACCACAATTAAAAAAAAAACAGCAAGGAAAACAATTTACAATAGAAGAAATACAGATAGACAACAAATATATAAAAATAGTCTAATCTCAAGAGAAATCAAAGCAACGCACATTAAAATAGGATACTATGGGGGGTGGAGGCGGAAGGGAGGTGGGGAAAGCTGGGGGGTTGGGCTGGGGTGGGGAGAAAAGGCAGAAAACTGTACTTAAACAATTCAAAATAAATTTAAAAAATTAAAAAAAAATAGGATACTACATTAGCCCGTCACATTGGCATACATTTGTTTATATAACTACCGAACTTAATTTGTGCCCGTTATATTGAGATATGATTGACATATATCTCTATTTAAGTTTGAGGTGTCCAGTGTAATGGTTTGACTTACGAATATTGTGAAATGACTGCAAGAAGTTTAGTTAGTGCCCATAACCTAATGAAGTTACAATAAAAGGAAAAAGGAAAAAAAATAAATAAACATACAATGTCAACAAGAGAAGGGAGAGGGTACTCCCAGCTATTACAGCAAGAATGTGTTTTTGCACAACTCTGTGTAGGGCATTCAACGATAAGCAACAAAATCCTAAAGAAATGTGCTACTCCCAGGGATTGTTCTAACGAAACAGAGACCCACATGGAAGGGTATCTAGTGCGGAAAACTGAAAACACCCTGTATTTCCAGCAGCAGAGTGATGGGGTCAGTAATGTTGGCATGCACATATCATAGAATCTGTAACCATTAGAAATTGTTTTCCAAGAAAATCTAATGACTTTAAAAAATACCTATTTTGTAACATTTGTTGAAAACATCAAGATACAGTTTTTCATATAATACTTGACCTTCTTTTCATGGAAATAGATACATACATACAGATAAGGGAGTGTGTGTGTTTAAATGTATATTTCATAGGAAAAAACCTGAAAAAATATATGCCTCAAATTGTCAGTAGTTGTTACCTTTCTTTGCTGGAATTACAACTTTCTTCCCTGTTTTCCAGATTTTCTATAATAAGTTTTATCTTTATCATTAGAATACATTATATTTCAAAAGAAATTCATGTATAAAAGTACATATATTTTGTTCAAACAACACAAAAGGCACTTGTTACATTTAATGCTATATTTCTGTATTTTAATTGTTGATTTGTTTGGGGGTAAATATGTCCATAAGGAAATCCCTGTCTTTCCTGGAATATCGATCCAAGCTTCCTTCTTGGCCTCAACACAACCCGTGTCCAGCACATGCGAGTTTCTCCAAGTTCACTGCACAAGACTTATAAGACTGGGGACTTTTAAATACACTCCCACAATGTTGAGATTATGGTTGCCTAGTATTACAATATAGAACATTTCCAGAGGTCTCACTTCAGGTGGCAATAATATTTGAACCAGGTGGAGTTTCGAAAAGGCTGTCCTTGCTTAACTGTAATCTGACTAGAGAGAGCTTTCTGCCCCATCCCTCTTTTTTAACACCAGATTTCTCTAACCCCTCCTTATTGTTCCACTGAGTTCCTCTCGGAAAAGTAGGCAAATGCATAAATGCATCAGGGTCAACAGCAGGTAAGGAGGCCAAGAGTCCCAAAGGAGAATTCCCGAAGAAAGAATCAGAGCTAGTGACCCATATAAAACTCCAGTTTGCCTTTACCTGGCATTTGAATGGAGGACAGTGATCTCGTTCACATTAGCACAGATACGCTGCCAGAAGACGTCACGTGTGAGAATCTGACGCATTGAGAGGAGCCGGGTAGGGAAATGCATTTAGGCCAACGGGGCCTCTCATTAATTATCCCACTTAGGTGAGCTCTTATTTAGAAGCTTCATAAAGTGAGAGTAAAAATCATTTTGCAACTAGAGTGGACTCTCTCCCCTCCCTCACTCTGTGGCTATGGGCGTGTTGCATAGCCACCGTGATTCTCAGTTCCATCAACCGTAAGAGGAAGGAGTTGAATTACATCTGATGTTTAATTTGAAATCTACAACAGGTATCAGAAAGTTCGTGAACTTGTGAAATGATAAGCAAAATTACATGCATTCTTTTTTCCAGAGGGAAGATCATAGCTGTCATCGGGTTCTTATATCACGAATCCAAAGAAATTATAGCCTCCTGAAATATATGATCTTCAAATATCATTCAACATTAACATTCTGATTTATGCATATTTTGACAGTGTTTTTACCTTATTAAAGGACTTCATAATGTAAGGGTTACTCAGACTTCAAACTAGTAAAGCCAGACTCCCATCAGTAAGGCCGGAGAAGTGAATATTATTATTTCCTTTCTCATTTACAAGGAGTTTTGCAGAAGTTGGTATATGCATGCATACACAAAATGCAGAAAACTGAGTAAAGTAGTTAACCATCTAGTATAGTTCATGGCAGTGGTGGAAATTTTGCCATTTTGTGAAATTAGATACGATGTACTGGTTCAGTTGATCTAATTAAAATATTTAAAAGTTAATATACGTTAAGAATGATTTTACACAGTATTATCATGATATGATCCTGATTCTGACTTTATGTTTTTAAAGAGTGGGTGGAAAAGAAGTTGGGAAAAGTCATAGAACTGTCATTCCAAGACCCCAACCCCAGCAATATACAATTAACTATAATAAATTCAGATTCTTCCAATTTTCATTTCCTGCTTGACATCAATAATCAAATTGCCTGTTGACACCAGTCTCTCTGAAATTTGCTTGTTCTTTCCGGAGACTGTGCCAAAGCGACTTAGTGATGACACACAGCCTCTTGTTCCCTGCAAGCTGAATTCAGGGGCTTTGGGGAGTCCTGTCTGGGAACGAGCCCCAGCGGTGTCTTTGCCAGGGGCACCGAATCAGCGTGCAGAGCACTGTCCTCCTCCCGACCCATCCATCCGGGCCCACGGGCCAGCCTCGCTGGTTCTGGGCCCTCGGCGATGATGTCTTACCCTCTGACAGATACCATCTCTACCCTACAAAAGCACAGCCTGGCCCTGTAACTGTGACGAGTGGTTTGTTTTTATTTTGAAAGAGGTTAACTTTGAATTGTTAGAGCTCCTGTAAAGGTCTTGCAAAGGGTTTAAATTCTGCTATTCGATTCTTACATTTCTCATCTCTTTGGATGTTGAAAAAGGTCACTACTGCATGTTTTATGGGCAGCTTCGCCTCCAAAGAATTAAGTGGATTTCTGAATAAAGACTGAAATAAAACAGTTAAAAAGACTTGTGAAACAACTGGCTAAACAAAATGGGGTGTATACTTACGATGAAATATTATTCGGCCTTGAAAAGAAATGAAGTTCTGATAGATGCTACAAAGCACGGATAAACCTCGAAGACATTATGCTGCATGAAGCAAGCCCAGCACAGAAGGGCAGATGGTCCATGAGCCAGTTTCCATGAGGTCCCTAGAGCAGCCGCATTCCGAGAGGCTGACAGTGGAAGGGTGGTTGTCACACTCAGGGAGGAAGCGGGGAAGAATTAGGAGTTCACAGGTACGACGTTTCGGATTGGGAAGAAGAAAAACTTCTCGAGATGAATGATGGTGACGGTCGGACAACAGTGTGACTATATTCATGCCACTCAACTGGACACTTGAAAATGATTAAAATGGTACATTTTATGTTATGTCTTATTTTACTGCAATTTTTGAAAATAAAAATGACGAGACAACTGAGAAATGTGAACACTGACTAGATAAAGAAAGTGTTGTTCTTTTTTAAAAGACAGTATCTTTTTAGAGAGACATGAGATATTTACAGATAAAGCGATGTTGTTGTCATTCGGGTATAGATGGAACAATTTTGGCTGAGAGTTGATTACATTTAGAAAGAGAAAGAAAAAAAGAGCAAAGCTGTAAACAGGTATTGCTGTTAACCTGTTAAATGAAACCAAAATATAGATGATAGATTTTTAATCAAAATGTATTATCCATTATGTTAATATTCATTCTTTTTTGTCTGAAATATTCAATATTTTAAAAAACATTTTCTTATTATTTTGATTATAAACATTTAATGCTTTCTTTGTTCAGTACACTAGTCTGTAACATGTAAACTTCCAGAAAGAATTCACTGTGTTCTTTTGAATGATCTTTCAGCTTAACTAATCTAGTTACTTGTTTGAGATCATAAAGAAAATAGAAATTATTCCCATATGAATCTTATTGCAATGTAATTATTTTCTAATAATAACAGTAGGAGTCACTTTTCTTACTTTGCAACTTTGCTAGATTAAAAATATATATTACATAACACTACCATAGAATCTGCCTAAACACCAACACAAATTTAATACTAATTCTGTTTAGTTTCCTCATCCAAACTCAGAGTGAGCCTATGTATATATATCCATTAAATGGTACACTTCTTCTTGAGAACGAAATTTGCATTTTTCAATCTAGAAAATAGTGGGTACCAAAAAATATTTGACTGAGGAAAGAATATCCAGGACTCCATTTTTGGAATTCCTTTGCTGACCTGTAAACCAATGTTATATACTTGGAAAATAAGTCTAGGTATATTACTATAACTTATATGCATGGATTGATATTAATTTAAAATAAACCTCACTCACTCCATCTTAGTTGTAGTAGCCTTTGTATTATTTTTTTTAAGACTTTATTTCTTTATTTTAGACAGAGGGGAAGAGAGGGAGAAAGAGAGGGAGAGAAACATCAATGTGTGGTTGCCTCTCACACTCCCCCCAACTGGGGACTTGACATGGCCCTCAACTCAGGCACGTGCCCTGACTGGGAATTGAACTGGTGACCCCTTGGTTCACAGGCCTGTACTCAGTCCACTGAGCCACACCAGCCAGGGCTAGCTTTTATATTATTCTTGAAGCTCCAGAGCACATTTCACTTTGGGCTCCCTCTTTGGGAATCTCTCTCCTAAGATGTTTGCAGGAACCTCAGGAACCTCTTCCCCCACTATTTCCTGTAATCTCCCCGAGACACCTTCTCTATCCACCCAACTGAACTGGATTCCCACTCCACCTTGTTCACTCTCTGTTCCTGTGCCCATCCCATCTACCTCCTCCCCAAGCACTTATCACTACCTGGTAAATGTTTGTTTGCATGTTGTCTGTTTCCCACACAAGATTATAGTTCATAAGAACAGGAAATTTTCTTTCACCACCGGATAGGCTAGGCCTTGGCTCATGGCAGATTGCAACTGAATGTTTGTTGAATCAATGAATAGACAGAGTTGAAAATGAACATATGGCTGAAGAGAGTCAAACTTCTAGCTAGAACAATGAACTCAGTCATATTGCCAGCAAGCCCCACGGGAATTTTCATGAAATTCAATTACATGTATTTTTCATCTTCAAAGTGCATTATAAATAATCATTTAATACCTCCATGAAACAGATGGTAATAGTCCATTATCCAGATGGGAAAACTAAAGCACCCAAAACCTAAATCCTTAAAGAACAATGAGTGAGTCAATGACAGAGATAGATTTAGAGAAGAACTTCAAATATTTCATTTTGAGCAATTGACTCCCCAAAGTCGTTTATCCATATCTTGTGCTTGCTACAACTCATTTAAAAGTATTTACCATTCCTGAATTTGAAAGTCTCCCAGGTCAGAAATCGGTTTGTTGGGACAGCAGGTGACTCGGTTACTGTAAATGTTCTCTCAGAAACTTGTTTCTCAATCTGTAGCCAGTAATTCACAAAGTAAGTTGCTATCTTGCAGAAATATATGGTCTGTAAGTAATTTACCAATTACTTTCATTAATGTGTGTCCTTCAGTTAGTTTTAAAATGAATTAAGCCACCCCAAATCTATTGCAAATGTGGGCGGAACCTTTTATGTAGTGTCTATAAAATACTTTCTCAAAGTCCAATTTTTTAAAAAGATGTTATGCATTTATTTTTAGAGAGTGGGGAAGGGAGGGAGAGAGAGAAGGAAAGAAACATTGATCAATGTTTCTTTCGCATATGCCCCAACTGGGGACCGAACCCACAACCTCAGTGTGTGCCCTCACAAGGAATCAAACCGGCGACCTTTTGGTTTGTGGGCCAGTGCTCAACCAACTCAGCCACACCAGTCAGGACTCAAAGTCTAATTTTACTGTTGATTTCAAATGTTACTAGAAATGATAGGATCCCAAAACTTAGTATGCCAGAAGGTTCACCCAACCTCATTTTTTATCAGAAACTCTCTTATGTAGGGACAGTAGTTCTCAAATTTGTCTGCATGTTGGAAGCACCTGGGAGCTTTACAAATACTGATACCTGGATTCCACCCACAGAGATACTGATTTATTTGATTGGGGTGTGGTCTGGGATTTAAAAGAGGATTCTAAAGCACAGCCAAGATGGAAGAACCTCCTCTGACATGACCTGAGAATAGAATCCAGGAAGGAGGCCAAGCCAGAGGACCATGGATATAATGGTTTCTAGATTTTTATTTAATTCCAGCTATTTTCAACTATTTCAATACTGTTACTATCCTATGGTTTTCTTCACCCTGGGGTCATTTCTAAGGAGGATCTAGTTTTACGTGTCTAAGATTTAAGTTAAATTGGGCTAAGGAGAAAAGGATGCAACGTGACAACAACTGGGATAAAGTGTGTGAATCACTCCTTACAATGTAGCAGTCTGTGAAAATGACTACAATCACTATTAATCAAAATGTCAACACACTACATGGACCCAAGTGGCCATTTGTATGATATGAACTGCCTCCAAAATAATTCTTAGTAATAAACAAAATTCACTTAAAGTGTGTCATCTTTTATTTTGGAGACATGTTCTTTCAACATCAACCACTCACTTGCAGGGAAATGAATTCAGTTTTTCACGCCTGAAAGTTCTACCCATTCTCGTACCTACAGCTGGAAGTAAAACAACCCTGCTGAATCACACTGGTTATTACATTGAACAATTCAGATCCCTCCAGAGCAAAGCCATTATGAGATTTATACTCACATATGGTTTTCATTAGTTTGCTATCAAGCTCTCACACCTGGTACTTGTTTGGTTTGCTTGCTTGCTTAATTGTGAATGCTAACAAAGCCAACATAGAAACATAGATACAAGTGAGGAAAGAATTACTGAAAAAGAAATGCTTTTCTAAAAAGCAACATGGAAAAAAAAATGCGGGAACTCAGCTCTCTGAAAGCAAGGACTAGAAACCCTGCCTCTCTCCGTCCTCATCCTTGGCATCTATCTTGCTGGTTGCTTCCAGCACCCAGTTCTCCCAGAGCCCCTCCCTCCTGCCACTGGCTTGGGTGTACAGTCACTTGATGACTTAATCTTTTGGAAAGACTTATTTTCCCTACTCCGCTCCAGGCTGTTGGGCTTGCATTTGGTGTAGGTTCTCTGAAGCAAGAGGTGAATGTCATCATTTAGCACTCCTATTAAAAACTCCCTTAATGCCTCCTGTTTAGTCTGGCTCATTGGGTGTTGCCCATTAAAAACAGTTCGGCTTTTGTAATCACAATTAGATCAGGGTGGTGTGACTAATCAGCCCGCTCCCCGCATCTCTGTTATCTTCTCTGCGAAGTGAGTCAGTTTCAACACGAGCCTGTGCTCATGTGTCACTCCCGACTCTCTGATGTTCAAGTCTCTATTTGTCCAGACTCTGGATGTTTTCTGTTTTAAAAAAGGCTGTTTGTTTTCTTTCTAAAGACATGTTCTATACTCCCTCTCAGGAGTGAAAGTAACTCCACAGGCATTTGGAGAAATTCCCATAATGTGAGTTTCTGTACAGAATGACCAGGGGAGGGAGGCCCTGTGTTCCCTCATTTTTGGAAATTGTACCAATAATACAACTAGTTCAGGTCAATACAGGCCTACGGAGTGTTTACCATGTGCCAAGTACTTTTCATATAGAATCATTTTAAAACTAAATTTTATTTTAGAGCAGTTCTAGATTTACAGAAAAATTACAAAGATAAGAGAGTTCCCATATATCCCACACTCCATCTCCCCTATTATTAGCATCTTACATTAGTACAACAGGCACATTTGTTACAATAATGTAATGATACATTAAAGTATTGGGGCTGATGCATTTTCATTAACTAACATCCATGTTATTCATATTTCCTTAGTTTTTACCTAATGTCCCTTTCTTGTCCCAACATCCCATCCTGGATACATTACATTTAATCATCATGTCTTCTTAGGCTCCCCTGGACTGGGACAGATGCCCAGACTTTCTTTTCGATGAACTTGACAGTTTTGAGGAGCACTGGTCAGGTATTTTGTAGAATGTCCCTTAATTGGGACTTGACAAACCAGTTGTTTTTTGGGGTTTTTTGTTTTTGTTAGACTGGGGTTGAGTGCTCCTGAGAGGAAGGCCACGGAGGTAGAATGCCGTTTCCATCACATCTCGTCAAAGGGTGTGTGCATCTCTGTCAGCGTGACTTATCGGCTTTGATGGCAGCCTTGGTCACGTGGCTGAGGTGACATCTGTCAGATTACTGCAGTTTTACAGTGACTTTGCCTTGTTCCCCTCTCTACTCACGCTCTTCGGAAGGAAGCACTGTGCACTGCTCATACTGAAGGAGAAGGGAATTATGGTCCACCTTCTTGAGGGCTGAGTAATTAGTATAAATGTAAGGATTAAAAAAAAATACTTTGGCTTATAATCCCATAAACCTTTCTATATTTATTTTTTAAAATTTTTTAAAAGATTTTATTTATTATTTATTTTTAGAGAGAGGGAAAGGGAGGGAGACAGAGAGGGTGAGAAATAGCAATGTATGGTTGCTCCTCACATGGCCCTCACTGGGGACCTAGCCCGCAACCCAGGCATGTGCCCTGACTGGGAATCGAACCGGGACCCTTTGGTTCCCAGCCCGTGCTCAATCCACTGAGCTACACCAACCACGCACCTTCTTTGTTTATTTTCTTGCTCAAATTTTTCCAGCTTCGGTCACTGGAAACTCTTCTCGTCGGCTCCTTGTCCCTTTGACATACTCCTTCATTGTGGATTTTTTTAGCACTTCCTTAATGTCTGGCTTTATAAAATGCTCCAGGCTTATTGTGTATATTTCCTGCCCTAGACCTAGAATCAGTAATTTCTCAATGAAGCCCTTTTATTGGAGAACGGTACTAGAAATCAAGATCAGGGTGACAGATATGCTCCTTGTTACTGGGGTGTTTTTGCTTCTCAGTTGAAAGAGAAAGGAACTATATGTGTGTATACTAACCCATGTATTTACATATAAACAAATATTCTTATATGTAACTGTTGGTATCTATATTAAGCAAATCATGAGTTAGCACAGATGCCCCCAACTCTAATCCATTACCACATCGATCCTCTTAGCCACCTTCCCTTGCTCCAACCATGAGAAACCTGGCTCCTGCCACCCACCACTCATTTATTTAATTGTTCAATCCCAGTATACATGCATAGTAGTGTCTGACTTATACCCCAGTAGGAGGCAAATTTATCACGCGCAGTAGTCTTCCAGAGAGTCTGAGAGATATTATTCTGGATTGCCATGAGCTTTGCATCATTCAACAATCCTGTTACCAAGGGAGAGGGAAAGAATCAATGAGGGAAGACAATTAATAGTCTCCACCACAGAATGCGTTGGAGTGGCAGGTCAGGGGAGGGAAAACACATTGATTTTATTTTGAATTTTAGCTGAGTTTCTATGATAAGTCAGTTATTTTCTTCTTCAGACATCAAGCTTTTGACGCAATGCTCATTTCCTTCCTTTGCCACAGCGCAAGTTCTGTCTCCCTTCAGCCTCCACAGCCATCAGCCATCACCGGCAGAAGCAGGGGAGAAACCTAGCTAAGTACATCACACACTGCGAGGCGAGAGGGCAGGGAAATGAGGTGGCGAGGGATGGATGAATGGCAGTATCAGCTAGGTGTGGGGCGACTGGAAGCAGCAGAGATTGCAGACAGGTGCTGACTGAGCCGAGATTTTAATTAGTACAATAAGGGGAAAGAAATGTGGGTGGCAGGCTGGGCTTTTCCTGTGGACTGTTAGTGACACCCCATGCACCACTTTGACTGGTCTGTGCCTTTCACTGATCTATTATCAAACAGCACACCTGCGTCAGTGGGCTATTTCCATCCAGTGGCGGTTGGCAGTTCTAAACACAAACCCTTTCATACTCGCTCTCTAAACTGGACCTGCTATCTAGGAAGCACTATACCAGTACACGGGAAAGAGCAAATAACTCTACCCTGAACATCTAAAGTTTTCCCTATCAAATGACAAGATGCAGAGTTTCCGATTCTTGAAAAAAGGAAAGGGTACAGTAGGTGGAAGGGAGCTTTGGAGTCCCATTCATCTGGGTTTGATCCCTAGCTGCAGCTGAACCACTTACAACCCTAAGCAAATGATTTGCTATTGTTTATATTAAATAGAGATTAATTTACTGAATTATTAAAAATAATTTATTAAAACAATATCAAAATGATAGTTTATTCATGTTTAAAGTATGGGACAAAACCCATGGAATTTTGTCGCTCAAAGAGTGCAAATACTATGTGCAAATATATAAATCCTGGTAGGAGGTGGAGGGATCCCAGGATGGATTGCAGACGGTGTAAGAAACAACGCCACTGAGGAAAGTGTCCATCTACCTGGAAGACTACAGGCAAAAGGACCGCACAGTGGCACCGCACTCTAGTTGGAAGTGAGATGTGAAACTCTCAGTAAGTGTCCTTGAAAGGAGGGGCGGGCCCTTCTCACTTCTCCTCCTTCCTCCTGCATTGCTGCCTGGGTGGAGCACCCGTCTTGGACGTGGGGTGCAAGACAAGGGTCGAGGGTGATAGAGCGAGAAGGTAGCAGCCTGTTTTCTTATGACTGTGAAGCCACCATACCAGCCGAATTTGCATGAAAGGAAAAGGAAACCGCTGCCTTGTTTAACTCACGCTTATTTGGACTTTCCAGTCACAAGTGAAGCCGATACCAACTAATATAGATTTTACTTTTATATTCTCCTCCACTAATCCTTCAATCCCTCAAAAAAAAAATAAGGTTCCATAACTTTCTTAAGTACCTAATTCCAGCTAATGACAGGTGTGCAAAAAAGTGGACCTTTGCTCACAAAAAGATTATGCCTTTGCATGGAATAATAGTAATTGTTCAGTAGCATACTTAGTACCTTCACAAAAGAGTTACTTAAATGAGCCAAACAATGTAAATTTAGCTTTAATTTCCTATATAGCAAAAATACACACTTAGTGAATTTTGGGAGAAATGCCAGGAAGTATAAGCTTTAAAAATGTAAAGTGCCACAAAATAAAAACACTAGCATGTTGGTTTGGGAAGTGGTAAGTACCATTCACCTAAAACAATGGAACTATTAAGAAAATAGTTACTCATGAGTGTTATGTGAGAAGGCATGTTGTTTTCCTTTCAAGTATTTCCATAAACAAGCACGAGCAGTCTAATCTCTCTCTCTCTCTTCCTCTCCTCACTGCTCCCACACCTCAGACATTGGGTGTGACACTGGATTGAGAAGTTAAAAGCCGCTTCGTGGAAGGATAGAACAGGAGAGGAAGATGGCAGTTAATAGTTGCTAGGTGTTCATTGCCAAATGGTTACCTAGCAACAGTTCCAGCCCATAGCTACCAGGAGTAGTGCCAGGAGCTTACAGTTGAAAAGTTTGCTTGAGCTACATACTTGCTCCACTAACTATCTCATCTGCACGGTTTTCAAAATTAGAATCACTTTTTGGTGTCATGAGAGTGGATGCGCAAGTGACCATCTGTGTTAACTGTTTTGTCTCAGGTTCTGAGTGAATGTGCTTGTAACAAGGTGCAGCCAAGGGGGCCCCCCAATAGGGATTTATAATGGGGTCCAGAACTCAGGGTGTTCAGGAAATATTAGAGAAAAATATATATGATGTCCTCGCCCCCCACCAGTCTGAGCTGGGGGATGAGACACATGGAGCAGGGCTATTGAGAGCTGTTTTGCATAGCAACAGCTTTGTAGCTAACCTCTGGTATGGTCATTTAACATATCTAAAGCCTTTAACTGGTTTCATAGATGTGTTAAATAGCTGCGGCTACTCTTTGAGCCAGGGGCATGGGAGTGACTTCAATCTAGTATGTAACTGGGAAGCAACCGCCCCTGGTTACAGCACCTGCGTGAGAGCTTGGAGATGATTGGCTCCACACCATGGGGCCATGCCTGCCCGGACTTACTACGGCAGCCCAGGAATGCTGGCAGGTGTAAGTGATTGTGGGAGGAGTCCGAAATGGGGCTGCAGAGGAAGACTGGCGCAGGGATTTAAACCCAGGTGCAGCAGCCATGACGAAAATCACCATGCGGCTTTGGCAGAGGTTGGAAATCACCAAGGGGCTTGGGCGAGAGTTGGGATCACATGGCTTTGGGTTGCTCCCTTTTGCCACTTGGCTTAGGAAGCAGGAGAGATTTTGCCTGGAAGAAAAAGTGTGAAAGGACTCTTGTTGGTGGGACATGAGAAGGTGCCACATGGCTTTGGATTAACTGGAGATCGTGGTGGCGACACAGCTGAGGGTGCCAGGAGCCTGAATCATGGACTTCTACTTCTTTTCCTGAGATACGGTACCCCAGACTGGGCAAAGAGGAGAAGGAAGGACAAGGACTGTGTGCATTTGCGGGTATTCTAAAGAACTTCAGTATTTTAGTGAAGACGTTAAGTCATTACTCCAAGTCTGTATACCTTTTAAATAAGTAATTCCTCTCCTTTTCACCAATCTCTGGCCTTGAGAGACATCTTTTCTCTGGCAGTGGGCAAAGCGAACCTAGTACGGGGGTTGGGGGGGTTCCTTTTGGCAATAGCATATCGTTCACCACCCCCACCCCCAGGTCTGTTCTGTAACATGCTCACTGTGTTTATAGAAAACCACTTAGGTTGTGGGGGGAAATATCTGATAATATTTGAAGACAAAATAAACTCTTTCTCAAAGTTCCTAGATGCCACGGTTAGCAGTTATGTGAATTTATAAATAGATTTAAAGACGCAAAGTCCACTTTCAAGTAAGAAAAGTAAGAATTTATTTAAACCCACAGAATAAGTTTGAAGAGTTTAGGTCAGTATTAAATAAAATAATTTTCACTAAAGTTAAGTATCATTGTAAGAACACTCTAAATAACTTGACCACCGAAGTTTCTATCTGTTTATGTTCAGTTCCTGGAAACGAAGGCACTATGAAACTAATCTATGAAAGTAGAAATGCAGGATGTGTTACAAAGGTTGTATTATTTGATATCTATATCCTATCATCAAGCTGCTGCACCTGTATTTCTTTGGTGTTAAGCCTCACTCCTTGTTTATACCTACTTTTTATCTGTATTTCAAAATCATGAAAATATTTCACTTGTGTGATTTCTTCATAAAACCTTTGGAGATTCAACCTGTCAAAAGAAAAATGACTCAAAAAGGTTTAAATACACATCACACATGCTGTATGGGTTAAGACATGAGATTTCTATTAAAAATCAAATTGGTAGGGACTCAGATATTTGCACACCGGTGTTCATAACAGCATAGATATTTGCACACCAGTGTTCATGGAAGCATTATTCACACTAACCAAAAGGTAGAATAACCCAAGTATCTGTCAATAGGTGGATGGATAAACAAAGTGGGACATATACATAAATAGAAGAGTATTCAGCCCTAAAAAACAATGACATTATGACATTTGCTCCATCATGGGTGAAACTCGAGGACATGGTGCTAAGTGAAATAAGCCAGACACACAAGGACAAAGACTATATGGTCTGCTTGTACGGAGCACGGAGGGTAGTCAAATTCCCAAAGACAGAAAGTAGAATGGCCATTCCCAGGGTTGGGGGGCGGGGAATGGGGAGTTCTTGTTTAATAGGCACGAAGTTTCAGTGGCAGAAGATGAAACAGGACAAAACAGATGAAACAGTCCATTTTTCTGGAAACGGACAGTGGCGATGATTGTACGACACTGTAAATGTAATGAACGCCCATCAACTGTTCACCTAAGCAGGGCTCAGTTACATATATTTCACTACAATACAAACATTAAATGCATGTGTTTGGTCCAGACCCAGTGTTAACAGTGCCCCGTGTTCTCACGGGAGAGACTTACACGGAGAGAAGGAGCTGCCGCAGGCGTCGCTATGATGCGCACCCATGTCCTGAAGAATGGCCGCATTATCGAAGCAGCAAATCCTGCCTGATTCTTGCTACGAATTTGGACATCTGTTAAACCAAAAGATAAAAAAAAAAGTATAAGATTGACTCTTTTGAAGGGACAAGGGGCTGTCAGTATGTATTCTAACAAATAGTCACCATGTTGGTTTTCATTAGCCTTTTTCCTTCTATGGCCAGACATTTCTCAAATTTATCTAACCTAAAGGATTAAATAAAGTATATTTAAAAGGGAGCTAGACCTGAAATTAGACTTTGCTATTGCTTCCCTTAAGCAGAACTTTCATAAATTATACATGACTTTTATAATTCCTGCTCAGTGGTATAATTACAATGCTTAATTTGCTAGTTTTCTCATCTGGGCCCTAAACTGGGACACTGTAGTGACTGTCACATAGAGACACTGCCACTTTAATTTTAGTGCCATGTGTTAATCATGATGGAACCCCAAGGAAGACCAAAATTTTAGGCTCTCCTGAGTCACAAACATAAAATGTATGGTTTTGATAAAAGGAGACTCATTTCACTTAAAAGCATAATTTTTATATTTTGATATGCATTTCCTTTGTTTCCTTGTTGCAAAAGTACAGTGTATCTATTATAGGAAAATCAGGAAATATGTGTAGGCATAACGAATCCTAGGGGCCCACCTAGTGCAATGACCACAAGGAATTCTATCAAAGAAGCCTGGGAGGCTGGCATGTTGCCTCTATTGGTGCTTTGCTGATTATGTTCCATGTTCTGTACCCCATTTCCTCTGACTGCAGTCCCCCAACCTTCATTGTGCAGATCTGTCCTCTCAGAGGCCGAGCCTCGTACACTGTGTCACCCAGATTTCCTGTCTTCGCTCGTTAGGTTCAGCCAATGGAAGGATTAGCAGCCCCGCTTCTCCAGCATCCCAAAGAAGTAGCTACTTCCCAGAAGAAACACAGTGACCTTATGTGGGGTTCCTCCAGGAGCAGATCTTGAAATAAAAATTTGAATACCAATAGTCTATTTTGGAGGGAATCCCAAGCATAGTGGTGGGGAAAATGTGGAAGTGAAACCGGGAAGTGAAGAAAACAAACAAAAGGGAGTATTATCATGAAAATCACCCTTATGGGCAACTGATACTTAACCTCTTGAGGGAGATCTTGGAAACAGTGAAGAATCTGCAGCTTAGAGCTACCCGGGGATTTGGGATGTTTAGCTGTCCTTGATAGAGGGGCTTTAGGAGGACACTACATGTTGGGTCAAGAGGACAGGAGAAGAGCAGGGAGAGATCAAGCATGAAAAAGCTGCATGACCATGCTGAACTGTACCCACTGGTTCCTCCAAAGAAGTTGCTGGACACCCATTGTCAGTGGAGTGGCAGGAGTTAAAGCAAGGATGTCTCAGAGGGGGAAGTGGAGGAAGTGGAGATAATGTGTGTGGACCATTCTTTCAAGAAACTTGATTCTGGGAGAGA
The DNA here is from genome assembly GCA_004026765.1 of Micronycteris hirsuta. NCBI lineage: Eukaryota > Metazoa > Chordata > Mammalia > Chiroptera > Phyllostomidae > Micronycteris > Micronycteris hirsuta. The sequence continues at coordinate 45,738 of PVJI01002771.1, read as the reverse complement.
AGAGAGCAAGAGGGCTGTCGCTAAAAGGCTATGGGTTAGAGCAATGATTTTCAAACTGAGACCTTTGAAAGTGTTCTTGGTCCATAAGGCCTGAGAATTTTAACACACACACACACACACACACACAACACGAATGCCCACTTATAACTGAATACTGTTTCAGGATTTCAGTTTCTTCAGTTATATTTGTGTCTGCAATCAAGTTACCACCAGGCTTTTAAAATTAGCTTCCGAGCAGAAATGGCTGTTGCTGTGCCAGAGGAGGGATGGCCTCCATGAGCGCGAGTGCCTGTTTCTTTGATGACAAGGAAAATCGGGACCCTGCCTTACACTCGGCTGTCCCCGCTTTAGAGATGTTTGAATTCGATTGGACATTCCCAGTGGACACTGCGTATGTCCTCGAAAAGACAATGAGACTCAGAGAGAACACAGGGAAACAGAGGGAACGAACTATGGGGATGAGAGATATTTCCTATTAAAACAGGAGCACAGGCTGAAAGCTGAGGCTTGTACCGCTATTCAATCACCCTGGCTGCTCCAGGGCGCCTTTCCCTAAAGCAGCTCCGGAAACTTCCAACCATGAACTACTCAAGGATTGCTTTTCAGAGAGGAATCACTTTCGTGGGTAAGTGGTATAAGTATGGGCCTCAGGTGGGCTGGGCTCCCTTGTGGCCATGGCGATGTTGGAAACGGGGACACAGTAGCCAGATGTAAATACCACCTGTCTGGCCACCCCAAAGAACCTTCCTGTTGGAATGGGAATGCAGACCATACGTATTTTTGGCGAGTATCTGTGAAAAGCAAAAGAGACCTATATTATAGGTAATCTCAAGATTTGGTGTTTGTTAAGGAAGCTGAAGAACATAGCTTCAAAGATTAGGATACATGCGTAATCTTAAAAAATGTTCAGTGCTTAAAGTTTTACAGAAACACGCACACACACGCACATGCACACACACATGTAACCCTAGAGAAAAACACTTTGTTTTAACAGAACAACTATTGGCATCTTATTACGGTCTTTCCGATCTACATCTATGTACCTAAGGTTTTTAAATCGTTGTGGTCGATGAGCTGAATATTTCATGAGTGACCTGAGACAAACCACTCTAGCTCTACTTGTCGGTTTGCTTATCAGCAAATGGAGAGAACAACTTCTGTTTCACAGGGTGGTTGTGAGGAACAGTGAGATAATGTAATATAAAAACAATTTGTGAACTCTAAAGTGTATAATTATGAGGTGTAATACACGTGATTGCTTCTTATATGCTTTTCTGTGGGTTATTTTTAATGGTTACATATTGTTCTAACTGAATTGCTATCATAGTGTATATAACCTCTAATTGTTACTCATTCTTGCTTTTTTGCTATCCCAAAGTTGATTATAATCATCTCTGCGTGATTAGCATTTTCCCCTTGCGAAATCTCTCCTTAGGATGAATTCCTGGAACTGGGTCCAAACAGGAGCTGAGACAGACTTCCTTCTCTAGGGGATGAACCTCTTCTCAGTCCGACCTTCTCCCCCTAACAAGTAAAGATTTCAATTACGATGCATCGTATTTCAGATGGATTAAAAAACTGAATCTAATCCTGGTGGCGGTAGCAAGTCAGCACATATAAATCTCTATGATCAGAATTGTCAAAAGGCAAATAGATTCAATTTTCTCTGATGGTGGAACAGGTCTCTTAACGGCTAAAAATCCTCTTCTTTGAATGTGGCCACAGAGAGTAAGGAAATACACAGACCCTGGCTCCGGAGCCCTCCTTTCCTTTGTTAGTATCCTCTACTTACAAAAGGTCTGCTTTCTAGAGGGAAAATTCCTTTCCATCTGAGGCTCCAAGCATCTTTTTTTTTTTTTTTTCCAATTGGTTTAGATTCAGAGCAAAGTAGTTTTGGTAAAGGATGGTTTGTTACACATATTTCAGGTTAAATTTAAGAAAGTGAATTTTGTGTTGCATGTATAAAAACACAAAAATATATTTCTCATAACTTGGTTCCAGTTTTCTGAAAATATTATTGTAATATTTGTAAAGCATATGCAGATTCTTAGACTCCTGAACTGTAAATGTTTTTCACATCTGTTATCTGATATCATTTTCTGGAGATTTAAATTCTCAGATTGGCAAGAGTTCTCTCTGCCCGGAAGATTCCCTATGGGGTTGACATTTTGTATTCTTCTGGGCCGTTTCTTCAGGGACGGCTGCAGGAATCAAAGAAGAAATAGCTAAACCAAGCTACGGCAGTTCTGAAGAAACTTTCCCTGTAAGATGTTTCAGGGGAATTTTACTTATACTGTTAAACGGTAAGCTCTGCTTGGCTCATTTCATTTCTCCAGGTACTTTTTTTTAATGACTTGAGGGGGAGTTAAGAGGAGGTATAAAGGAAAAGCGCTGGCTTAAGAGATTTGATTTATGTTTTCAGCTTTGCCTCTAACTAGCTATACGACCAGATCCACATGACTTAACCTGTTTGGGCTTCAGTTTCTTTAACTATAAAGTTGTACAAAAAGATTTTTCTTTAAAATTAAAGTATAGTCAACACACAATAGTGTATTAGTTTCAGTGATATAACATAGTCATTCGACATTTAAGACCTTACGATATGATCACCCCGATAAGTCTGTTAACCATTTGTCACTGTCCGAAGTTACTACGATGCACTGACTATGTCCCCGTGACTTCCTTACTTTGTAACTGGAAGGTTGTACCTCTTATTCCTCTTTACCTTTCCCACCCGTCTGCTCACGCTCCTCCCCTCCGACAACCATCAGTTTGTTCTCAGTATCTATGCGTCTGTTTCAGTTTTGTTTTGTTTGTTCTCTTTATCTACGAGTTTCTGTTTTGTTTGTTTGTTTTGTTTTTAGACCGCACATATAAGTGAAATCCTATGGTGTTTGTTATTCTTTGCCTGACTTACTTCACCTAGCATAATAACTCCTAGGTCCGTCCATGTTGTTGAAAGTGGCAATACGTGATTGTTCTTTTTTATTGCTTAATAATATTCCATTGTATTTTTATATGTACCACATGGGAAAAATATCCTGAGTCTAAGATCTGTTCCAGATCAAATACTTTGTGGCTCTATATGGAGCAAAGGCCATTCCCCGTGACATAGCCATCCTCTATGAGCCAAATGATTTTGAAAAGTCTTTTCTAAATGTTGTGTTGTTGCTGTCACATCGTGTGTGTGTGTGTGTGTGTGTGTGTGTGTGTTGGTGGAGGGGTGAGTGGGAGGAGAGATTCTAACTCTCTGCATATCAGCAGTTTAAAAACTGCTTGAAAAAGACACTGTGCACTCCTGTGTTTGGGCAAACAGGAATCAGGCCACGCTGACCTCACGCGGCCACGGAGACTGACGGCCAGGAAGCCTGCAAAGTCCATCCGACGCTGCGAGATGGCGCGTCTGGCAGAGCCGAGATGAAGTTGGAAGGGGCTGTGCAGAGTTAATGCCTGTAAACGGGCAAACATGATGCTTGGCCAGGGTGAGGCAGGTGCAAGGTGCTGAACTGACACCTGCCTTATTGCCGTAATTAGCACTTTCAGAAATAGCCAGTAGAGTTATCTGGGGAGGGGGAAAATAACTTCAACTCATTCAAACTTCACTTCAGGTGCATAAATCCTTTTCAAAAATAAACTGTAGCCCTGGCTGGTGTGGCTCAGGGGATTGAGCACCAGCCTGGGAACCAAAAGGTCACGGTTGGGTTCCCAGTCAGGGCACACGCCTGGGTTGAAGGCCAGGTCCCCAGTAGGGGGCGCATGAGAGACAACCACCCATTGATGTTTCTCTCCCTTTCTTCCTCCCTTCCCCTTTCTCTCTAAAAAAAGTAAATAAACAAAATCTTTAGAAAAAATATTAAACTGTAAAACTTCTATTGTTTGTTAAGACACTAATATTCCTTTTAGATTCAAATTCTGGCAGCTGTTTATTTATATCTTCCTTTGGTATTTTTCTAGCACTGCTGTTGACCCTGAGGTCCCACATGGGAGGAAGAGCAACCTCGAAGTACTGTAATATGAGAGCCGAGAGGAAGCGAGTCCTCGTGTCCTCTGAGTTTGCCCTTCCACCCAGTGGCCACCTTCCTGTTCCAACCCTCGCAGATCCAGGCCCCTGGCTTACACAGTCTGCATACCTCTGCTAATATCTCTTTCATTCATCCCTAAAACCTCTCTGGCCTGCCTGCTCCTCCAGCTCTACGTGTGGTTACTTCTTCACACACGCCCTTAGTGCCATGGAAGAGAACTTGCTGTGGGCTTTCAAATGCCCTTCCCTGGCCCTCTGCCTGGAAGGCTCTAGTTAATGCTATTAAACTGTTCATTGGCCTAGTAAACTCATACGCCCGCCAACCTTCAGGACTTCACTCCGATGTCCCTTCCAGGCATTGTGTGGCTCCCTCCTCTGAGCTGCCTCGGCACCCAAGACAATGACACCCTCAGGACACTTTGAGTTACTTGGAGGCCATGCATTTTACTTTGATTTCTGTATTTCTAGCACAGATTCTGACAAATACTTAGTGCTTGATAAATGTTGGATACAGAATTAGACCTACGTTCTAATAATGTCATCTTCAATTCCTGTTTAGAATATGGTGAGGGGATTTCAATGGAAAAAAAAAACCCTGTAAACTGACATGAGGGAATTTATATTAAACCATGTTTGTATTTCAGTTGGCTGTATAGAAATGCATCTTCAAAGCTGAAAGACGGGACCAGATGACCTGGAGTCCCTTTCAGTTTCAAAGGTCTTACCTAAGAGAAAAGTCCCTCAACATGCCCTCCAAAATCCCCACCGTGAATTTCTGGTATATTTTCTATCAACTATGGGCTCATTTAGGTTAACAAGTTACTCTTTTAACATCTTTATTATTTTCTGGGAAGGCCTTACTTACTCATTGGTATGAGTTACTTTAAGTAGAAATCCTCCTAGGAGACCATGAGAAACTATGGAGTTTGCAAGAGAAGCGAGACAGTTCCATGCTCGGGACAGTGAGCACTGGGTGGAGGGCTCTTCTCTGGGATGCAGGGCACAGCTCGCTCTACTGCTCATTGGTGCTCCTGAGCTGCAGCCCACGCTGAGCCCAAACGCCCGGCCCCTGAAAAGCCAGTATCTGGAAAAAAAGCTAGTTTCAAACCCTGCCTCTGTCACCTACCAGCTCTGTGATTTGGGGTAAGTTACCTAAGTTGGTAGATCCTCTATTTCCCCACCTGTACAATTGTGGTCATAACAGGAAACCCCTCACGGGTCGCTGAAAGGATTAAAAGAGAAGATGGGTTGAGGTCCTGTCATGCATCGGGCACACGTAAGTGGGAACTGTCATATTTTCGCATGACTCTGGGGCCCCCTGCACCTCTCAGGAGGGGGTTTGGGTTGGTGGGTTGTTGTGCCTTGCCCCCAGCTGGAGGTGGGGTGGGGTGTAGTTTGGTCGTAGGACAGGAGGCTGGGGACTATGGCACACTGTGGAAGCCTGAGGTATGACCTGCTGACGGATGTGGTATTCCAAGAGCTTCAAGACAATCAAACCCACATCCTGCCAATAAAGGCAATCATTCAGATGTGGGGGAGGGCAGTGATGCTCCCTGAGCATCTGCATGCCTCCAAGCAACCTCTGTTCAAACGCAGCTCATCCATGCGTTGCTGACACCATGGACCTATTTACATTCTGACCATGTACTATACTGATTGAATCATATTTTTATGTGCTTTACCTTTTCACAGAATTCAAAGTATTATGAAGAGAGATAGAATGTCTTTAAATTGTCATGATATTATTTATGTCAACACAGAGGCAAAGAATCCACATCTCTTCCCCCCCATCCATCTCCCCTGCTTCTTTAGTAACAGATCCTCAACTTTTGGTTGGTGCATTGCAGTCCAGTTAACAGAGGACATCCCCCAGGATCCTTGGCTGTGGACTTGGTCAGAGGACTCAGTGTTTGTGAGTGAGAGCATCACTTAGTACTTCCGCAGTGTGTGTCCTCGTGAAGAAAGTGCTTTGTGTTCACCCTCCTCTGCTGCCAGCCTGAATCATGGCTGAGATGGCTGGAGTACCAGTTACCTGGTCAGGTGATGAGTGCATGGGCCATTCCTTTGGAGGTCCCAGAGTTACAGCCAGTGAGAGATTGAGTCCTTAAAGAATTTTGGGCACCTGGCCACAACCCCGAATTGCCTGCTTATAAAATCTCTTTGCAAGAGAAATTGGCCAACTGTTACATGCAGCTGACCTAATATGGACTGATACAAGGTATAGTTAAATTATGTTGCTTTCATATTAAGTTCATACAAATGAGGTTTAATCACAGAAAATTAATGTGATGATGCCTTGATGAGAAAATAGTTTATAGTCTACTAATTGTACTGAACTGCTGGCTGAATGAAACATTTTGATTTATAATGCAAAACTAAAAATGTTAGGATAGTTCAGAAAGCGTAGTTGATCCAAAGGTCCAATTTTAGACAGCAATAAATAGCCCTAAGCTTCTCTGCACACCAAAGATTTCCCCTTAAGGAAAATGTACAAAAAAACACCATAATCCAGTTCATGTAGAAGCATTGCCATTGGTTCTGTAGGTTTTACTTTAAGTTTTAAGTAGATTTTAGCACATTTATTGTGCCACAGTATAGCAAAAAGGAAAGTCTCTCTCCTAGAAACACATACATGTAATTTTTTAAATGAATCAAGTGGGAGAGAAACAGACAGTCTGGAGACTGAGGAGGAGGCCATAAAGTGGCAGGTCGTGATTCTGGTCAGTCGGAAAAGTGGGGAAAGCAGGACCTGGAGGAAGATGAAGACAGCAGGTGTCCCACGTGCTGGCTGGGACATAGAAGAGTGATACCATCTACTTCAGTCACTCACCGTACACCGATGTTTCGGTCAATGGCAGGCCGCCTGTATGAGTGTGGTCCCATAAGATTATAATGAAGCTGAAAATTCCTATTGCCTAGTGACATCATAGCCATCATGACGTCCTAGCTCAGTGCATTACTCATGCCTTTGTGGTGACGCTGGTGTAAACAAACCTACTGTGCAGCCAGTTGTATAAAAGCAGAGCCCACACGGTTACAGTAGTAGGCTACCCCTCCTGGGCTTGTGTGAACACCCTCTGTGCTGTCTGCACACGGCAACACCGCCTGAGGATGCATTTCTCAGAATGGCCCCCGACCATGTTTGTGTAATGGATTTCGGTCTACAAAGCCCGTGAATTAACTCACTCAGAGACAAGGTGCAGAATCACAGGGAGGATTGTCAGGGCTGAGCGGGGAGGGGAGGGAAGACTGCAAAGGAACGGCAGGAGGCAGTGATTTGGGACGACAGAAAAGTATAAAATCCACACATTCCAACTGCCCTGGATAACCAATGTTGATCACAGTATTCGGTCATATTTATAACCAGCAGAAAAATAATTCAGGTTTTGCTTCTCACCGTTATACTCTTTTGGAGAGACTCTTCACGAAAAACACAAAATTAAGTTCAGGGTCTTGAAAGAGACCCATGCAAGCGAGAGTTGCTGACTCGTTAGTGCCACGGTCAATCCAACTCAGGTCCTTACTTATACCTTAAAAACAATCAGAACAGGGACCACAGTACACATATTCCTCTTCTGTTCAAATGTACGTCTTGGGTACCCTCCCCTGTCAATACACATGATTCTAGCTCATCTTTTAAAATAATTCTGTGGTTGTCCCAATATTCATTATACCCTCACTGAATGATATTTAAGTCTTATTTCCACACTTTGATCTTCTCACTGGGGGATGCTTTACATAACAACAGAGTCTGGGATATGGTAAATCTTAAATAAACGTGTAAGATCGAGTCTACTGTTCTGAGTTGTAGAGTCTTCAGGTTTGACAGATTTAGAAGATGATGACCTGCACTTCGAAGCTGCCCTTGGCTACAGCGCTAAGAGAGAAAAAACACCACACTCTGCTGCTCCCGGAAGCCAGTCCTTCCTTTGGATTTCCTTCCTCCTGCCCCACATCCTTCCCCAGCCTGGATCTTAGTGAGAGAAGGGAAACCTTGCCAAACAGGTTTGGCCACAACAGAAGACAGTGTTTCAGGAATATGCTCTAGATGGCTTTAGAGGAAAAGTTTCCTGAACATTCTTTCCCCTGATGAATGATAGCCAAGTCCCAAGATTAAAACTTGCACAATAGTGGCAACCCGAGGGTCTTGAGTAGCTGTTGGGAACCTGAAAAACAAAGAACATTGGAAATGAACAAGAATTTCACAAGATCAAGGAGTGTGGGACTCTAGAAATAAATTCCTCTTTATATTCTCATGTGATAAAAAGAACCGTGAATATATCCACTTAAGCTGGACCAAAAGGCATAACAATTCTAATTAGAGACATTCTCTAGAAATAAGCAGACTGAAAGGACTAGGAACAAAAAAGTTTCAATACCTATCATCCCAGAATTGTGAATAGAGTTTTGGTGCTTTTAGTGAGAAAATTCACATGCTCATTTCTAAAATAAATCTCTACAGCTGAGAAAATGAAACCCAGCTTGCCTAAAACCACCTAGTTCAGTAGTGAGCACTATGTCCCCTGGTCTTGCCTGTCCCCGACAACTAGACACAGGTTCTGAATCTACCAAGAATGTCCCAGACTCTGAACCATAAAGAAACACGGTTCCCAGCAGCATCTGGGGGATCACACCACCCAGTCCGAGAACACAGGTGAGCCTCTCCTTTCTGCTGACTGTGAGAGGGTGGATGGCAAGAAATGAACTCTTTGACGTTTGTTGGGATTCATACTGCCTTTTCCAAAAATACATCCTATTCTAGGGAGAGCCCTTTCAGATTTACTTGCTCATATTCTATTAACAGTTATACACACTGTATATATATTATTGCCATTCAGCCAGTATGACTGATGGAATATTGGCAGCATGTGATTTATATGTGCAGAATAACAGCTGGAAGGCTATTTGGCTGTAATTACTTAGGGTTTTATTACCCTTTCTGCTAAGGGGAAGTGTGAAAATGTGAATGCACCAATTTTTCCCAATTACTTGGAATACTTTCTGTAAATATCCAGTCCCTTCCTGCATTTTTAAAACACTTTTTAAAATATATTTTTTCTTTTTTTAAATTTATTTTTAGGGGGAGGGAGAGAGAAAGAGAGGAAGAGAAACATCAATGTGTGGTTGCCTCTCACACGGCCCCCACTGGGGACCTGGCCTGCAACCCAGGCATGTGCCCTGACTGGAAATTGAACTGGCAACCCTTTGGTTTGCAGCCCGCGCTCAATCCACTGGGCTACACCACCTGGGGCCCTTCCTGCATTTTTATTAGCCAAATTTAAAGGGAAATTATCAGATTATTTCATAGATTTTTTTGTTGCATAAATACAGATATTCTACATTAAAACATTTCCAAGTCTGTATATATATATATAACAGAAAATGTAGCTAAACCCATAATAATGTATCTGCAAAAAGTCAAATGAGAATTTAATTTATGGTGTAATAATTTATCAAGATAGAAATAATAAAAATCATGAGATTTAAGTGTGAGCAAGAGATATGAAAGAAGACCATGTCTTGCTGGTTCACACCACCTTCACCCCAAGAGGTCACCCACATTCCAGCCCAGCTCCCCTCTGTGCCATACTGGGGTGGGCTTGCATGGAGAGGTCACACCTGCCCATTTTTGGTTTATTGCGTGGAAGGCAAAAGCTTCTAGGAGCCCCTGCACCTGTGCATAAAAACCCTCCAGAGTATGACCTCGGCCTGCCTCCTGCACCACTGCCGAGCCTGCTGTTGCAATGCCTCCATCTCCACCTCCGTGCCGGGGTGCAGCACCTGTCTCTAGCCTGGAGGTGCTCAGCCAGGGATACCTCTGCACTCGGCCTGGGCCTCCTCTGGATCTTGCACTCAGTTCTCGGCCACAAAGTAGTGTCATGTTCAGGGAGGCCTGGTCCTTATCAAAGGCCCCACTAAACCACAGAACTCCCCAGATGAAAAGGACCTTCCAGGTGATGTGTCACCAGGACATCAGGCTGAAGTTGGTCCCAGGCCAAAGGTCTTCAGGCTGGAGCACCACCTGGGAGCCAGGCACAATGCTGGGACCAAGGGCTAGGTGGCCATGGGGCTTTTGTGAGGATGGTTTTCTCACTGCCTACAACTTCTGGGCTCATAATTTTGATGAACACTTTGGTGACTGGACGAATGAGGGTTGGTATCAGGTACTTTTCCTCAAACCCAGGTACCAGTATCTCAAACCCAGCTCACCTGACAGCCACATGCAGATGACCACTTGTGGTACATTGAGGGACACCTTGAGGCTTGGTTTGGGTGTGCATGTGAGTGGGGTTCTGGAAGTCAGGGAGAGGGAGATGCCAACTGTCCTTGGTGGATGGGAAGTCCAAGGCAAAAATCTTGGTCCTAAGGTTCCTAAGTGAAGCAGTGCATGCTGTTTGGGGTTGCCCTAGATTAGGAAGTGGGTCCATTGAGAACCCGTCTGGAGGTGAGCAGGAGACGAAAGCACTCTTGTTGTTGGTTATTGACTGCCCTCCGTGGAGCAGGACGTCCACGGTGGAGTCCAAGGGGCAGATTGTAGTATTAAGGTTCATGGGTAAACTAGGGCGCACGAAGCTGGGACTGCTGTTCTGAGGTTGCCCTCCAGTCGGTAGAGAGTCCATTGAGATCTCGTATGGTGATGGCCAGGGGGCCAGGCACTCTTGTTGTTGCTCAGCAGCTGCCCTCTGTGGAGCCCAAAGTCCAAGGTAGAAACCAATGGGCTGATATTGGTCTTAGGTTTCCTAGGTGAACCAGGCCGCACAACGCTGTGACTGCTGTCATGTAATTGCCCTCAGCTCAGTAGGAAATGCATGGCAGCATGTACAGAAGTGGGCAGGGGTCCAAGGCATTCTTCTTGTTGATCAGTGGCTGCCCTCTGTGAAGCAGGAAGTTCAAGGTGAAGTCCAAGGGGTAGGCCTTGGTTTTAAGGTTCCTAGGTGTACGAGGGCACACGATGCTGTGGCTGCTATTCTGAGGTTGCCTTCCACTCAGTAGGGAGTCCACCCAGAGCTCCTATGGTGGTAGACAGAGGTACAAGGCACTCTTGCTGTTGGTCAGTGGCTATCTTCTGTGGACCAGGAAGTCAGTCGAAGGTGAAACCTAGAGGGTAGAATTTGGTTTTGAAGTTCCTAGCAGTCCCATGGCGCTGTGACTTGTTGGTTCAGCAGCAATTCTATGGAGCACTACGTCCGAGGTGAGACCAAGGGGTGGATCTTGATATTCAGGTTCCTAGGTGAACGAGGGCACAGGATGCTGTGACTGCTGCTCTGTGGCTGCCCTCCAGAAGGAAAAAGTCCTACAAAACCTTGTATGGTGGTGGGCAGTGGTCCAGGGCACTCTCGTTGTTGGCCACGGTCTGCCCTCTGTGGAGCACGAAGTCCAAGATAGAATCCAAGGGGGTAGGTGTCTTCCCCAAATGGTCTAACAATACAGTGATGCTCAAACTTGAGTCATCGAGATGGCTTTTAAAAGAAAAAATCCTCCCAGAGGTTCAAAGAACCAATGTAAAAACACCAATATTTCATTCTATAAAAAGACTTCCGGTTGTAAACAATCACCGCAGAGCAATGGTTGGCAAGAAGGAGTGCTTTTTGCAACTGGATCTTCAAGAACCCCTACTTTTGCTCTTATTTCCCCGAATGGAGTTTAGAACTTACTCCCTATTCCCATTTTCAAAGAAACTGCAGATGTGCTTGGTAGGACAGGTAGCTGGTAACTTTGGTTACCAGGGAAGAGAAAAGTCACCTCTTAGGGAAGGGATGACATCGCCAAGAACGCAGTGAAAATGAGAGAATAAATATGTGGCTGATCTAAGAATTTCCCCTTGGAGGTGAAATTAGTTAAGCTACCTTCCAAATGCTCTGCTGCTCCGGAGTGACATCAATGTGTTGCTCACTTAGTGTAGCTCTAGTAACCATGGAACTGGGTAACATTTGGGAGAAAAGTAACCAAAAGACTCTCACTGAAGATGCCAAAAGGAGAATTTAAAATAAGTGTTCCATTTGACTTTGTTTCCAAAAGCATTTTTTATAAACAAAAGCAGAATGCTTTTTAAAAAATAAATTATTTACACACATATTCCAAAATATATACAAGGTTGGGCAAAAGTAGGTTTACAGTTGTTCATCTGGAAAATAATACACTAATTAATAAATAATGATACAAGAATAAACTGCGTTTTACATACCCACAACCGTAAATCTACTTGTGTCCCACATTTTTATAATAATTAAATTAAAACATTATTCTCTGCGCGAAATCTGCACCAGGAGAGAATGCAGAAGAGGCGTGGAGACACCGTGGGGCGGCAGCAGAGAGCCCGAACGTGTCCGCCCACAGGAAGTTATTAATAACCGCGTCTGGTTCATAAACGCTGGTATCGAGTCTACTTCGGATGCGTAATCTCTTAATTACAGATTCAGCAAAAGGTCCAGTAACTAGTTGTCAAAAATGGGAAGCAAGCAAGATACCCTTCAATAAGTGAATGGATAAACCTACAATAGAACATCCATACAATGGGATATTACTCAGTGATTAAAAAAAAAAAAAAAGACCTATCAAACCAAGAAGAGACATGGAGGAACCTTAAACGTGTAAGTGAAAGAAGCCAATCTGAAAAGGCTGTGTCCTGTGTGAGTCCAACTACATGACACTCCGGAAAAGGCAAAACCGCTGACAGTAAGGTCAGTGGTTGCCGGGGTTGGGGGAGGAGCGAAGGGGCGAGGGAAGAATTCGTGGAGCACGGGGCATTTTCAGTGCAGTGGAGTGGTTCTGTACGGTACTGTACTGATTAATACATGGCACGCATTTGTCAAAACCCACAGAACAGCACAGTACAAAGAGTAAACTCTAAGAAAAGCCAATTAAACATAATGTACCTGGGTTGATTGGCCGATTGTAACCAAAGAACCACACTAAAGCAAAATTTTTAATTGAGAAACCGTGGAGAGGGGAGAAGGGGGCACGTGGGAATTCTCTGTACTTTCTGCACAGTTTTTCGGTAAAACTAAAGCTGCCCCTTAAAAAGTCTATTAATTTTTTAAATAACTTAATGCCTTTTAAAAATATTTATATGTAATAAAAGGCCAGTAATAACATGATACGATTACAAACTAGCATTTCAAAACCAAGTCTGGACTGTGATGCTCTAGGCCATATTTTTACAAGGTAAGGCGCAAGAATGCGGTTCTTCGTTATCTGGTTTGAACAGCGGTCCCGGGCGCTTTCTGGTCCTGCCTCCGGCGGTCCCGGGCGCTTTCTGGTCCTGCCTCCGCTCACCTTGCGCGCCCTCCACCGACCGCCAGGATACTTCTGCTTCCCTCCCGGATGCGGGACACTGCGGGCAGCTCCGGCGTCCTAGCGCGTGTCTCTATTGCCAAGGACACCCCGCCCCAGCCGCGCACGCCACAGCCCCGGCTGCACATTCCGACCCAGCCCCACGTACCACTAGCACCCTGTGCCCTACGATGGGGCAGGAGGATGGCGAAGGCACTGAGGGAGGTGGTCGGCTATGAGTGCTTCTCAGCGAAGGGCGACTTTGCCTACTGGGTGCAGGAGTCGGCGGGCGGGAGCACCGAGAGCGCACTGGGCCCCGCGGGGCGGCGCTGGTTTGCTTTTCCCGCTGCCCAGGCCTGGGTTAGGCGCCTAAACCCGCAGTGCAACAGACGCACGTACAACACCGCTGTGGGCATTCAGTCTGTCGTTCGTAAGCCTGAGCGGTGACGCGTACAGCCTAAAAATAAACACCCACTTCCCTTGGGGGCATTGGGATTTATTCTATTTGAATTGCACAGATTGTTTTCATTCCTTGGTGTCTCAAGTACTGAAGGCTGAAATCTGCTTCTCAGCTCTTTGCTTGTATTTGTTTTAGTGATGGACCCAACCCGGCGACAAGGGCTGCTCCTATGGCAACTGCAACAAAACAAGAACCGGCTTCCACCAGGGTGGGAAAGGAAACCTCCCAAGAAAGCCGGGCGCCACAGCCAGGGGTGTGGCTCTCCCTTTTAGGGCCCGGCTGGGGAGGGAGGGCCTGATTAGCAGGCCTTGAAGAAAAGCCAGTATGACAACGAGGATTTCGTGATACATTCTGCATTGTGCTAACTCAGCCGAAATTTTTCAGAAGCATGGCTTATCCTTTGTATTAAAAGGAAATACTGAAATTCCGTGTTAATGCTTATTTCAAACAATCACATGAGGGGAAAGTATTCCATCTTAGTTCATATTCATATAATTGCATACATTATCCTTGATGTTATTGGTATATATTATATGTAATATATATTAAAAAATATATATTATTCAAAAGTTCAGAAATAACAGAGGTAAAACCAGTGAATCACCGAAGTAGTAATTAGTAAAAGTTTATTCTGCACACCAAAAAGATAGTGCAAACCAGGAGCACTCAGTGCTCAAACCAAGCCGTGGAATGAGACCCAGGGGTATATTGTTATAAAGGGGTATATTGTGTACAGCTTACCAAGAGTGAGAAAGCAGTGAGTGTTTATTCTCCACAGTGATTGGTTATGAAACTAGAATTTTCAGTAGTTACCTCACATTAACCCTGCGAAACAGTTCAAGGTTTGCATATGATTTCCAGAGGCATAAGCAAGAAATGACCCACGTCAAGTTAGTATAGCAAAATAAGCAAAATTAAGCTTTGTTTGTGTGACTGACTGGTTGTGTCTGCTCTGGGAATTTTCAAGGCTCGTCTTCATTTGGTATTATGTGTGCATCAAATATAGAGCATATAATATACAAAGTATATAATACATAGTGCATATGTAAGTACATATGTTACATATGATGCAATTATGTAACAGTCCACTTACTTGGAATTTTTGTACTTCCAAGCTGATACTATTTGGAAAACCCTTGCACACTTTATACCCTTGAAGCTTATCTTTTGATCTTATATTAAATACGGAGTTAAGATTCAACATTCCTCTGAATCTGGCCTAAAAAGTAAGGCTTAATTTTCTTCTAAAGGAAGAGTTTTCAACCCTATTAGACCCCACTACTTACTTTTCATAACAAATATTTTTAGCACCTCCTTAACTACTCTAAAATGCATTTCATAGGTAATATTATTCCTCTATAACATTATTAAAAATCAATACAATACTCCCACTAAAATATAAAGCAGAAATAAGAGTAATAATACTACAGTACGGGGGCATGATAGAAAAAAGACATAATGAAGTGGACATATGCTTGCCCTTATTTGTAGCATCACATATGAAATGAGAACTGCAAATAAAGGCTAATACAGGTATTTCAGGTTGGTAAGTAAAATGTCCCAAATCAGTGATAAGATTTTATGAAATCGCAAACAAGTGAACAAAGTATCATCTTTGTTCTTTTTACTTTGTAGTTGCATTCATAGACTTCAGCATATGTTAAAACTGCACAAAAGATATTTTGTGTTAATGCGTAAAATAGAGTTGAGTCTAGGCTCAGATAATCAAAAATAGGGTGCTTGATTTATCTGATTTTCTTACACAAATATCTGATGGGATATTCAAAAGTTTCATGCCAAGGGTTAACCAAATATTTCATGCAACCAAATATGCAAGAGCTAATTCTCCTTCCTACACAGACTGCCAAAACATTCCCTGCGGGCAATTCCAAAACAGCCTACCTTTGACACCACTCTTCTGAAAAGATAAGACTCTGACTCCGACAGGAACACGGTGTTAAAGTATTTTAGGCATTGACTTGAGATCTGAAGCAAAGAGCAAAATGCAAAGTCGCTGAAAAACAAACTGTCTTAAAATCAAAGGGTGATGAGTTGATCACAATGAAAGGCGTCTCTTTCTAGTGCTTGCCACTTTCAGGAGAGGACTGAAATGACTCCTTTATGTATAAATAAAAAGAGCTAAGTCTCCAAAAGCTTTTCTGAGCATTTTTTAGTGCCGCTGGCCCCCAGGCCAGGTGATGCCCTAGGAGCTCAGCCGTGGGGAATAGCAAAGACAGGAACCGGGGATGCACTAAATGAAATGGTGGGGATTGGAGGCAGTATTCTCAGCTTCTGCCTCTCCAAACAGCTGCCTCCTGTAGAAACCATGGCAGGCTGGCTAGAACACAGATCTCTTCAGCCGGGCTAAGTGTCATTTGCTCGTCTGGAAACAACATAAATCACAAAAAATCCTACGTGCCATATGCCAAACAGTGGAGATGTGCAGGGATGTAAGCCTGGATGAAGAGGGAAGAGGTCAGGCAATCAATCTTGATCCTGTAGGCACACTGGATCTCTTGGGAAGCCTTTAAAAAATATTGATGCCAGGATCCATCCTTATGGTATTCTTTCCCCTCCCCCAGTAAATGTTAGCTAATTTTATTAGTTTTATATTTTTATTTTTGTATACTATCTGTCCCCAGTGGGATTATATTTGAGAACTTTCCATACATCTCAGTCTTTTTCTCCTGAACTCAGGGCTCAGGATTTTATATCACATCTTCTTTGGAAATAGAAAACCAGTGACTCTACATTTGTTTCATTCTCCATTACCCCCTCCACTTGACCTCCCACTCATTGAAGCTAAGAGCTGACTGTAGTCCTACCCCTTCTACTCCCACTTTTACTCCCCTCCACCCTGCACACCCCCTCCCACCCACATCCCCCCACCTTTAGTTCATGTCCATGGGTCATACATATAAGTTCTATGGCTTCTACATTTCCTATACTATTCTTATCCTCCCCCTATTTTCTACCTATCATTTATACTACTTATTCTCTGTACCTTTTCCCCTTCTCTTCTCCTCACTCCCCTGCTGATAACCCTCCATGTGATCTCCATTTCTGTGATTCTGTTCCTGTTCTAGTTGTTTGCTTAGTTTGTTTGTTTTTGTTTTAGGTGTGGTTGTTAATAACTGTGAGTTTGTTGTCATTTTACTGTTCATATTTTTAATCTTCTTTTTCTTAGATAAATCCCTTTAACATTTCATATAATGAGGGCTTGGTGATGGTGAACTCCTTATCTGGGAAGCACTTTATCTGCCCTTCCATTCTAAATGAAAGCTTTGCTGGATAGAGTAATCTTGGATGTAGGTCCTTGCCTTTCATGATGTGGAGTACTTCTTTCCAGCCCCTTCCCGCCTGCAAGGTCTCTTTTGAGAAATCAGCTGACAGTCTTATGAGAACTCTTTTATAGGTAACTGTCTCCATTTCTCTTGCAGCTTTTAAGATTCTGTCCTTATCTTTAATCTTGGGTAATGTAATTATGATATGCCTTGGTGTGTTCCTCCTTGGATCCAACTTCTTTGGGACTCTCTGAGCTTCCTGGATGTCTATTTCCTTCGCCAGATTGGGGAAATTCTCTTTCATTGTTTGTTTAAATAAGTTTTCAATTTCTTGCTCTTCTTCTTCTCCCTCTGGTACCCCTATGATTCAGATGTTGGAACATTTAAAGATGTCCTGGAGGTTCCTAAGCCTCTCCTCATTTTTTTGAATTCTTGTTTCTTCATTCTTTTCTGGTTGAATGTTTCTTTCTTCCTTCTGGTCCACACCATTGATTTGAGCTCCAGTTTCCTTCCGGTCACTGTTGGTTCCCTGTACATTTTCTTTTATTTCACTTAGCATAGCCTTCATTTTTTCATATAATTTGCAACCATAGTCAACCAATTCTGTAAGCATCCCGATTACCAGTGTTTTGAACTGTGCATCTGATAGGTTGGCTATCTCTTCATGGCTTAGTTGTATTTTTTTCTGGAGCTTTGATCTGTTTTTTCATTCGAGCCAGGTTTTTTTTTTTTTTTTTTTTTTTTTGTCTTGGCGCACCTGTTACATTAAGGGGCAGAGCCTTAGGTGTTCACCAGGCCGGGGCTACCCACGTCATTGCGTTGTGATGCTGTATGTGGGAGAGGGGTCCAAGAGGGAACAGTGCCATTTGTTCTGCTCTCTGCCAGATTACAGTCACTCCTTCCACTACCCACAAACAAATTGGGCCTTTCTGTGCTGATTCCCATGTGGGTGGGCTTGTGTACGTCCTAAGACCCTGTAGGTCTCTCCAAGGAACTGTCCTGTGAGGCTGGGAGTTCCTCCTGCTGCCGCCTCAACCCCCACAGGTGTTTTCAATCAGAGGTTTGAGGCTTTATTTCCCTGCACTGGAGCCCTGGGTTTCGTGGTCTGTCTCACTCCCTAGTTGTTTCTTCTGGTTTATCCACACGTGAATGTGCCAGACCACCCGGTTCTCCAGCCACTGCCTTGTCTCAAGTCCTCTCCACGCACCTGCCCGTCTCCGCCCCTCTTACCGGTCTGGATGGATGTTTCTTCTTTAACTCCTTGGTTGTCGGACTTCCATACATTTTGATTTTCTGTGAGTTCACGTTTTTTGTTTTTAAATTTTTGTTGTCCTTCTTTTGGTTGTGTGAGGAGGCACAGTATGTCTACCTATGCCTCCATCTTGACCAGAGGTATATCAGCCTTGGTTCTTATTTAGTGGATGCAGTATTTCCTCTTATCTGAGGATACAATGATAGTTGTTGGTTTTAAGTCTTGAATAATTTGTTTCCTACAAGATGTTCCTTCTCTTTGCACTTGTTTTGGTCTTTCTCTTCTATATAACAGGCTTTCTCCAGATGCCTGGTAATCTTTGGTGGTCTGCTCACAATTAAGAGTGGGAAATTGAAAAACTGGTTAGAAAAACTGGTTAGAAAACTGAGTTTCAGTATGGGTTGATGTTGGTGGAGAGGCTGGTGGGGAAAAACTGATGTCAGTGTCTTTAAATGTTTTCTTTTGGGATGACCAGATTCCCCCAGGAAAGAATCTTCCAATATCCCACTTAAAGAGTAAGGGTCTAGCCTTCCCGTGGTCTGGGAACCAAGTTGGAGAAGAGGTTTGGGGCTGGAGGGTGACCTCTTATACCCCCTCAATGCGAACAAATATCTAGACTTCTGCCAGGATGAGGGAGGTTCTATGGCTCCAATTTCTTCTCAAACAGCTTTCCCTGGTCCTCCTTCTATTAGCCCCGCTCTCCCTTTCACCACCACTCCTAGACTTTCAGTCCTAATTTAAAGAACCTAGGAATTGTGCCCTTTGAAGATTTTGTTGTGCAAACATGGTTGGTTCTAGCTTTTCCACTGACAGCCTGAGATTTTGTTTTCTCAGGTCTGTTAAATCACTCACCACTGATCCATCCGTTTTTTAACTTCCAAAATTTTGTTGCTGTTGTCTCTTCTCCTAGTCTCCTAATTTTTGTGTGTTTAGGTTTTGAAACAAAACACTTCCCATCTTTATACTTGCTCAAGAGGGAGGAAAATTTAATTAAAATTCAATCTACCACTTTAACCTGGAAGTTCAAAAGTGTCTACTCATTCTGTAATGTCCAGTTCCTCTGTGAAGTGTTCTTCCGAAACATTTTCCTTCAGCAGAATTAATCCTATCCTTCACATTGAAAGGTTTTCAGTGTGGTACCCAACAAATTGGGCCCTAATTCCTTTATTTTCATATGCCTCTTTCCCCAGAGAAAATATTAACTCTAAAATATCAGGACCAAGTTTTATCAATAGCACCTAGCACAGTTAATAGTAAACACTCAATAAATGGTATATTCAGGAATGTATAATTAGGTTCCAAAAAGAATAGTGATAATCCTTTTCAAACATTTAATACTTGTTCAGATACAATTTTTTGCCAAGTAAAAAGTTTTAATTCCTCTTTTTTGCTGCCTTCCCAAACTAAAATTGAAAACCTGTTAGCTCCTTCACAGCCTAGAAGCCTATTCCTGTATTAGCTAGAGCAATTTTTGGATTTATCGCCATCTGGTGGCCTTTCAAGGAACTAGACTGTGGGTAGTCATTAAAGAGAGGCTGTCGGGGGTTATTGCTATTAAAATCTCAATGGAACGTATGTCTCTATTTTTAAAAATTTCCCAATTGAATATGCATGATTTTTGTAGTTAAAGAAAAGCTATAATTTTAAAATAATTTGATGAATTTCTGATACATTATAAGGATATCAGGAAGCTGAACAAAAGTATAAATATAAATTATATGTTTATAAAATACAATCTGTTTCTAACGTTTACTTTTTCTTAATCTGACTTAATTGAATTGCTATAACCTTCAAATGAATTGTTTATAATTCAAATATCTGTAAATAAATATCTGAAGTTCTTTATAATAAAAATCCATTGTTTTATATACCAAAAACCCAAATTGTTTCTTCTGCTCAATTTCAAAATAAATCTGAAATATTTAATATGCACATTTAATCATAGCTGTTTAAGAAGCACATATAACATATTCAAAATAAACTTTCTTGGATGATTTATTTAACAAAAAGTTTCCAATCTGTACACACCCCTGTCAATGGACTGTCATGCAGGGCTGTGCTTGTCAGCAGGGCCACACATCCAACGCTGTGGATGGAGCAGAGGACCGTTTGTTCAGTGTTCGAGACGAGCTAGGGAATGATTTGTATGTCATAGCACACAAATGTTGTCAAGCTATTGCATAATATCAGACAAGAAGAGAGCCTAGTAGAATAAGGGATTATTTAACTCATAAATTATATATACACATGCATATTTATTTGTATCTAAACTGAATGAAATTATTGAAACTCACAGATATTTTATATAGCAAAGGGGTTCTTGCTAAGCAAATATGAGAAATGGATATTGCCAGATGGGAGCCAAAGAGAGAGACGGGAGAGACAACCTATCGCCTCTGCATCCCTGAGAGCAGAAACAGTGCTTGTCACGTGAGTCTAATCAATCTGGGCCCAGCATCTTTTCAGCCCCTGCTCAGCAGGAACTGGTCATTTCTATGGCCCAGTGACTGTCTGTTTTCCAATTTTCTTCTTATTTTTTTCCACATCAGTATTCTTATTCCAGCTCTCCTGCTGCGGCTCCTACTATTTTATATTGGGTATGGTGAGAGGGGGTGACTTGTCTTTTGGTTTATAACTGACAGGACCAAGAAGAGCCTCCATCTGGACCTGATGGAGAGGACTGAACATCAACTGGAGATTGTAGGTATTGAGCGGGATGTACTCGCTGACTGGGATCTGGAGTTTGTCTCCAGTGGGGAAGGGATGAGTGCACACTATGTGCAGGGATAAGGGTGCACATGAATATGTGTGTTCACCAGGATTGTGGCAGACACTGTTAGTTGTGTGAATATTTGACTTTCCCTTTTTCAACAATAGACTTCCAACTGTTTACAGTTAACTCTTCACAGAACCATGACATTTCCCCCAGCCTCTTTTGCAACTAGTGTGTGGTTATGTGAGATAGAAGCATAAATAATGTGCATGCCTTCTGGGTGTGACCGTAAAAGGAAATGCACATTCTTCCTTTCAACTTCTCCCTCTCTCCACCCTGGCCGGCACACAGACTGCCTGACTGTCTGGAACAAGGGGATGAGAACCACATACCAGGAATGGTGCAGCAATGAGACAGAAGGGCCCTAGGCCTTTGATGTCTCTGCATTACAGAGCCAAGCTTTACCTTCCAAGAGAAATAAACTTCTATGTCATTTAAACCACTGACATTTAAAGTCTTTTTCTTACACAGTTCAATCTTTATTCTGAAACAAACAAACAAACAAAAAACCATGACAAATAAAAAAGTAGCTCTCCTAAAGGGCAGAATCTAACAAAATCTGGAGATTCCAGGAAAACATTGTGGAGAAGTAAAGTTCAATCTGTAATCTAAAGAATCACAGCAATGAGCCTGGGAAAGCCCTGACAGGAGAACAGCATGGGAGGTTGAGGTACTGATAGAAGTGAATACGGGAGACAGAAGGTGTTTCATGCTAACCTTGGAGAGATAAGCACAAACCAGATTATTTTGAGCACTGCAGTCATCTTGATTAAGGAAGGTGAAGATGACAACAAGTCAAAAGCAAATTCCATACTCCTGGCTGACCTACTGTGCAGACTGTAGAATCATTTGCTGAGAAAAGAAACAACAGAGAAGTGAGTTTTGGTGGGAAGGTGAGTTCACTTAGATATGCTGAGTTTGAGGTGTTTGTAAGTAGGCAATTAGATATATGGATCTGGTGCTCAGAATTAAGATCTTCGGTGGAGCCCTGGCTGGTTGGAGCATCGTCCCATACACCTAAAGGTTGTGAGTTCGATTCCTGGCCAGTGCATGTATCAAGAATGGATAAGAACATTTAGGGTGAAAATCTATAGTGAGAAACGAATACAATAGGAAAGAAGAAGGTCTAATATCCAGCTCTGAAAGAATTCCTACATTATACAATTGAATATAAGAGGGAGAACTGACCAGGGAGATTAAGAAGGAATGGCCCAAGAGAAAAGAAGGAAGCCAGGCAGTGTGTTGTCATGGAGACCAAAGTAAGAGAGTGTTTCAGTAAATAAAGAATGGCCAACAATGTTGGATACTGTTGAAAGGTCACTTAGAATGAGATCTGACAAGAGTCTCCTGGCTTTAACCACATGGAGATAATTGGTGGCTTTAATGGAGCAGTAAAGGCCTGTGGGGGTGGAATCCAAATCACGGTAGGTTGTATAGTGAATAGAAGGGGTGAGAAAAGAGACACTTCTTTCACGAGGTTTACCTCAGAAGGGAGAGAGACTGCAGTAGCTGTAGGGTTTCTGAGGTTGAAGGGGGTGTTGTGTTGCTTTGTCTTTTTAAGTTGGAAATTTTTGAGTTAAGCCTGTTTAAATACAGAAGGAAAAGGTCCATTTGCAAGAAAAAGATTGAAAATACAGAAGAGAGAGTGGATAATACAAAATTCAACTGCAGTTGGAGAGAATAACCAATTCCGAACCCCTCTTTTCTAGGTGTGTGCCATGCCTGAAACCTTGAGGGAGGCTTTCCCCTTCAGCTGTTTAACTAGGGCGCGTATTTTCTCAGGCAGAAGGCGCTACTAGCATCACTGAGATTTCTCCCTTGGTGGTGTATGGAAAGTAACAGCACAGTCAACACACAAAAACATTTGGGCCCCTAAATGCCATTATCATGCAATCAAAGGGAAATACACACAGTATGACTTAGGAGGGTTCCACTTATGATTTTTCAACTTCACAATGGTGTGGAAAGTCATTCGCATTCAGTAGAAACTGTACTTCAAGAAATTTTTTTTTTCAAATGTTGATCTTTTCCAAGGCTAGTGATACGCGGTAGGATACTCCTGATGCTGGGCAGTGACAGTGAACCAGAGTTCTTTCTCAGCCACCCCTGATCACTAGGGGGAACAACTGATACACTACAACATCATGTTCAATGCCTTTCAACTTACAACATTTTCAACTTAAGTTTACCAGGACCTAACCCCATCTTCAGTCAAAGAGCATCTATTCAGGACACGGCGGTATTTCTCGGACATTTCGGGCACATCCTCAGCTCGGCCTTTTTCACTTGTTGCTCTGGCTGAAATTCTCTTCCCCCAGAGCCTCACAGTTCACTCCTTCGCGTCCTTCAGCTCTTTGCTCAGACAGCACATCATTAGGGAGACCTCCCATAATCACTCTATTTAAAACTGCAATCTCCTGTTTTCAAATGGACGTTCCCACTCCCTTTACTGCGTAATATTTCTCCATATTGTAAACACTTTACTTGATTCTTTTGTTTATTGTCTGTAGTCCACTTCTTGAATATAAAACCCACTATGGCAAAGTTTTTGTCATTTTGTTCAATGCTCATTCCTGGCACATAGGAGGTGCTCAATAAATATTTGTTGAATGAATGAATGAGCATCCCCATAGATACAGGCAGCAGTGCTAAGGCAGAAACCCATCATTTGCACTGTAAATAAATTATCAGTCTGTGATAGTGAATCTTAACAGTTGAGGCACATGTATCAAATCAAAAAGTTCAAGTGAAACAGTTTACAGCTAGTGCTTACTAATATTCATGTAATTTGGATCCTGATAACATCTACTCAGTCATTTTCTTTGAGAGATAAAAGATATACTCTAGGGAAAAGAGAGATAAGATTAACAATTCTCATTAATTTCTCTGCAGTTGTGTGTCAGGATGCAAAGTTGTTACCTGAAGATGAATAAATCCTGGCCAAAAAAAAAAAAGATGATTAACTCAGGGGTTGTATCTTATAAGTCTTTAAAATTTCTGAGCCTATAAACCTTAGTTTATAAGCACGAAGGTAAGTCTGTTGTTTTAAAGGAAAAAATACAGAAAAAAATTTCTTCTCAACATGGGTACGCCTTGTTTTCCTTATCAAAAAAGGAAAAATTTCTTCTCAACATGGGTACGCCTTGTTTTCCGTCAAAAATGATCCCCGTTGATGGGATCATTTACTCGAGATCTCGAGTAAATGGGAGTAATGATGGGATCATACTCTAATGACTGGAGTCTAGACTCCTGAGTAAGTTCAGTACAAACCCGTGCTGCCTCGGGGTAGGGATCAGCTAGCCCAGTTTTCACCGGCCGGCGTCTACTTCCCCTCTTCCGCCCGCCCGCGTCTGCACTGGCTTTGGCGTTCCGTGTGCGCTAGCTCACTGCGCCTGCGCAGCGTGTAGACGCCACACGCTCCCGGAAGTGGGAGGTGTCTACTCCAGTTTGTGTGGCTGAGGCCGCGGGAACGCGAGCCGGTAATTTTTTGACGGAGAAAGGCGAGGTTTTAGAGCTTGGCAGAGTGAGAGGGAGCGATCGTGGAGCTCCGGCTTTTCTCTTCTTAGGTGACACCGGGCATGGAGGATGAGCACAGCAAAGAGCCTGGCGGCGAGGCCGTGGCTCCCGCGCGGCAGGAGTCGACACGGTCGGTGTCTGGGGAGGAGCCGCAGCATCCGCACCCAGAGGTGAGACCGCCCGCGCCCTGCCGTCTGCGCCCTGCCGTCTGCGCCCGCCGCCCCGGACGCCCGCGCGCCCCTGTGTTCCAGGTGTCTGGTAGAATCGCAGCCTGCGCGTCCTTTGACCCTAGCCGTGGCGGATTTTTCTGTGCCCAGCTCCCGGAGCCTTTACTCCGGTTGTTTGTCACAGAGCCCTCTGTGGTCTTAGTTACCTTCTAGATGAGGGTAAATAATCAAGAGGAGAAGTATGTGGACTGTGGTTTTGTAAGTTCTGAGTGGGGATTCTGATATAAACATTCTGTGCACAGCGTTGACATAGTCATTCTATGACCAGTTACTGTCTCGGTAATTGGTAGGCTTTTTTTTTTAATCGCACTATGTCTATGTCACATAAGACCTTTAAGCCCATCTCTTCAGCCTTAGCAAAAAATGATTGTGTCTTTTAGTCGGAGCTTCGTCCCTGAGTTTTGCCCACTTAACACTATTTCATACGACTTAATTTTCTAAATGATCTTCACGGTTTACTGGTAGATTCTAGTTACCGTGACAAAATGGTAAAAACGGACTTAAGAGCATATTTATTCATCTTATTTAATGAATGTAGTTATTTTGATCAGTGCCGAGGATTGTAAATAATCTAATATAAAATTGGTCATTTTCTATTAATAACAAACTAATGTTGAGCCCCTCATAGAGTTGATACTTGCAAGAGGCTTCCTAGCGAATGCTGCTCCCGTCTGCAGTAATTCTCCAAGTAGCAGCTGGAATGATCTTTTTTAATAACACGATTCTGACTGGGTTGCTCCCGCGTAGACCTGGCTCCTGCGTGCACAGCTAACTGCATCACACACAGTTCTCCCCTCTGGCTCCCAGTGCGCCTGGCTGCCTTGCCTTCCTTAAGGGTCTTTGTGTGCTCCCTTTGCCCTGCGTGCTCTTCCGGTGGGTTTTTGCATAGAATTATTCTTCTTTAGATAATATTTTCAGAAGAGACCGTCCTTGTCCCTTCTCTCTAAAGAACCATTCTTCTTCCACCTCATTTCCCTCTCAATCTGTGGTACTGTCGATATCATCATGTAAGTCAGTTTAAGAATAATTTTTAAACTTTCTTTTAATAAGAGAAGTACAATTGAGTATGTACTTCATTATATTTGAGTCTTAAAACTTTGAGATATGGCAACTTAAAGCCTGGGTCTATGTTCCAGATTGGTTTCAGTGACTGCCATATTTGTTAAAAATCTATTGTTGAGTACTCTTAATAAATGATGGTAGTTTTAAAAAAAATTATCAATTAAGCAAAGTTTTTTAAAATTGAAATTTAGCTAAGTAAATTTCCATTATCCCTAATATTAGTTGTATTTGTAAACTAACACATGTTGCATCTTTATTTTTAACAACTAGGCTTAAATTCCATCAGAACACTTCCTTTGGAAGAATGTTAAGTTAAAGTCTGCTTTTAAGTTTTTTTTTTGTGTGTGTGCAAGCACATGCAGATCAGATGCAGAGGGGTTTTTTTAAAATTAGATAATGCACATTTTTGGGCAATAAAATAACACATTTCAAAAATATCTGTTTTCAAATGCTCTTGCCACCGGGAAATTTTCTTTTGATAAACAGTTACTAACTTATTTGTTAAAGCATATTCCACCTTGAAACAACAAATTTTGTTCATTTAAAAAAAACATCAAAGGATCAGGCTATCAATTCCTTTCTCATCACAGTAAAGGACTCATCAGTTTTGGAATACTTACCTTTTTGTAAAAGAAACTGTATACCTTGTCTTTAAGTTCAATAACACTTAACTGCTTTGCCACACGATCATGGTAAACTTCTGTTTAGTATAAAATATTTTTGACGTCACTCCATAATGTAAGGTTCCTGTTATTTGGAATGATATGAACCATACAACCCTGTGGATACATGAAAATGGAAAATGTCACAGTACTGTGGAGGGTGAGTATTCCCCTCCGTGCTGTATAATATGTCCTACTTCCTCATTATGCGGCCAGTAGCGTGTGTGACATGTGGTAGGTGGACAGACATTGGGGAGGATGCAGTTGTTAGTCTATTGCATTATTTAGTAAACTAATTTTGTGTTTTTTGTAGGTTAATAATCTGTGTAGGGATTTTAATGACTTTTTTCTTGCTCCTCAGTGGATTGACTTGAGCATCCTTCTTTGTAGGCCATTAGTGTAGACCTCAGTGCCAATCACTGAGTTCTGGACCTTGACAGTGCCCTACCATTCACTGAAGGAAGAGGGCTCAAGTTGGGCCTAGGAGAGGAAGCAGATCTTTAAAAATATCATACTTGATAGCATATCTAGAGGAAGCCTAAGCGTTAACTTGCGGGTAACTTTTGTAGCTTCTGTTTTAGATAAGAATTAAGTAAGTAAATCAGAGAGAGGATTTAGCCAAAGAGAAAATTTAGTTAAGTTAACCGAGACATCAGTTTTGGTAGACAAACTATTACTCATTGTTCACCTAAATTTGAACCTGACTGAAGATGAAGTTTAAATTTAAATGTGAGTCCTGGCTGGTGTAGCTCAGCGGATTGAGCATGGGCTGCGAAACAAAGGGTTGCCGGTTCGATTCCCAGTTAGGGCACATGCCTGGGTTATGGGCCAGTTCCCCAGTGAGGGCCATGTGAGAGGCAATCACACATTAATGCTTCTTTCCCTCTCTTTCTCCTTCCCTTCCCCTCTCTTTGAAAATAAATAAATACAATCTTAAAAAAAAATAAATTAAATGTAATTTGTAGACAAGAAAATTATCCTGATTAAATTCTAA
Source organism: Micronycteris hirsuta (assembly GCA_004026765.1). Taxonomy (NCBI): domain Eukaryota; kingdom Metazoa; phylum Chordata; class Mammalia; order Chiroptera; family Phyllostomidae; genus Micronycteris; species Micronycteris hirsuta. Next base: position 18,214 of record PVJI01002771.1, on the reverse strand, counting down.
TGCTAAAGTCACCAGTTATAAATTTAATATATTATTGAAACAATTATTTTCTTAGTTTTAGTCAAAGATCAGTGTAATAAAGCCTTTAAACATTTGTCAACAAGGAACTTCAATATAGTATTTTTTATCTCAAATACAAGCGAAAGTTTATTTAGAAATTGCAGAGATACAAAAAGTGAGCCAGTGGGGCTTCGTGGGCTCAGGATACAAGTTGCAGAGGCAAAGGAAGGGCCCTTGGAGCTTCGAAGAGAGAGAGAATGCAAAGGTACAAGCCTGGAGGGAAGGAGGGTGGGGGCTGGTGTGGGGATGTACCGGAGAGGGAGAGGGGGAGGGGGAAGGAGGAGGGACTAGTTATTTTTCAGTTTATGGTCAGTTCACGCATTAGCATTGCTGGCCTCTTCAGAGGAGATGGGAGTAATTCTTGAGTACTCGTTGAATTAAAGTGAGAACTTAGAGTGAGAAATAGTCCCTGAACCTTCATGATTAGTTTCTGAGACAAAGACTATGGCCTTTTCCTGGTTATCCCCCTTAATCTGTAATTAAAGTTCACATAGGACAATGTGGTAAGTTATGACTAAGTTAACAAGTTTTAATACAGATTAATAACAAGTACCAAAGTATTTTTGGAAACTCTGGAACATCCCTAATATTGTAACATTGCATGTGGAAAGTAGTTAACTTATAAATGAATCTTTGAAACAGCATCTTAGTATATTGAGACTGCCTGAGAATGATTAAAATAAGTCATTTTTCTTGAGAACACAGATTTTTATTTCAGAAAAGAGAAAAGGTTTATCACATAGTAATATAATTATCCTGTATAATTGTTATATGTGACTTTTGGAAATTGTGTGTTTGAAACTGAATACAGTTTCTTCTTTGCCTTGAGTACTAGGAGATTTTTTTTTTTCTTTTAAGATTTTATTTATTTATTTGCAGAGAGAGGAGAAGGGAGGGAGAAAGAGCAACGTATGGTTGCCTCTCACATGGACCTCACTGGGGACCTGGCCTGCAACCTAGGCATGTGCCCCGACTGGGAATCGAACCGGGACCTTCTGGTTCCCAGCCCGCGCTCAATCCACTGAGCTACACCAGTCGGGCAGTACTAGGAAATTTTGAACTAGATTTCTAGTTCATATTATTTTTACATTTGGCAATTTCTGTTAGCTTTGTGAAAGGAAGTCAGGTGAAAACTTCTTAGGAAGTCGCTTATTTATACATGCACAATGTTATAAAGATTAATTTAAAATCAGTTTGTAAATTGTAAAATATTGTTAGTCAAAAGGTCTGTTCTATTGTCTGTGGTGGTAATAAGTAAAATGATCATTTAGTAATGTTAATAGCCATGGTGGGTATGGTATCAGGAGCCTGATATACATAATGTCATTTAATCCTTATAATAATCTTGCCTAAATACTGTTTACCATGACCAAATACCAAATGCCATTTGAGACCATTATTATGCTTTGTTTTATAGATAAGGAAATGGAAGATCAGAGGTTAATAAGTAACTACCTACGTCCATGCTGCTGGTAAATGGTCAGCTGTGGCTCTGGACTCAGGTGGCTGTGACTCTCAACATTAGTGCTCTTTTTACGTAGCTTCATTGTCACAAGGAACTTCTTGACTCAGAGGAGAACAGGGTGAATTGTTTGGAAACACATCTCTTCCTATCCTACCTTCCCTCCGGGAGTTACAACAGGCGTTTTTCATTGAACATGGAGCACAAAGAGACGCCCTCCTCAGGAGTATGACTCTCGAAGATATTTGTACTGATTTTAAACTTTGTCTTTTTCTTTTTTTGGTAGAAGAAACAACGATGTAGACTTGATGGTCAGGAAACGAAAGGATCTAAGTTCATTACCTCCAATTCAAGTGATTTCAGTGACCCGGTTTACAAAGAGATTGCTATTACGAATGGCTGCATTAATAGAATGAGTAAGGAAGAACTCAGAGCTAAACTTTCAGAATTCAAGCTTGAAACCAGGTAAACAAAAATAACTTTTTAAAATTAGAAAAGTAGTCCACGCTCATCCTAGAAAATCTTGAAAACACTGAAAAAATGAAAAATAATCTATAATCTTCCCATAAAGAAACGACGATTATTAACAATTCGAATAACAACAGTAGCTTCCAGTCTTGCTCACACATCTTGATGGGCAGCTCTGGGTCTTTCTGCCAGTCTGTTAGCTGGAGACTCGGACTGAGAAGTTGAAGTTTCTGAGGTTTTTGACAGTCTATCAGCAATGTAAAGGAATAGCTATCTTATTATATTAAGTGTGTTTCAAATTTTTTAGTTGCTCATTTGGTTGTGGGATAATATTTTATTAATGAGATTATTTTGTTTTGTCCATTTGTATTATTTTATAAGGAGGGTTTCTTTGAAACCAGATTCTTTTAAAAAGCCATTTGCCTACCAGGAAGTATTTTTTCCCCTGTGTTGATTTCTAAAAATATGCAGAATAATAGTATGCATTATGTTTAACTATATATTGAATGAGAATTCAGTGCGGCTTACCCAACTCTAGGTGTGTGTGTCTTTCATGAGATGAATACGTACTTAAGATTTTATTAGTTATTTTTTTGCAAAACAAATAACTTTATTTTGACTTGGGGCATGAGACAGGAATGACCTTTGGGATCCAGAAAAACATGAAGATTGTTGATAGGCAATAGAACTTCTAGGCATCAAGAAAAAGGTTGACTATATACAATAGATGAAAACTTATTGATTCTGGCTATCCCTGAATCCTTCTTTTCTTACAAGGATTATTGCTCTTCTTTCCTTTAAAATAGAGCTTCTACTGCTTTTCAAAAGAATACACACATATATACTGTTCTTCTAGTTTGTCTACATCTTAATTTGTGAAGAAACCTCACTTCCCCTTATCTTTTTCTGTTATGAAGATAACAACCTGTAGCCTGTGGATTTTCTGAGCAAAATTTTTGTCCTTCCTAGGTGTGAAGACCAATTGCTTACTCCTGACTTGCATGATAGCTAGAGGTCTAGATGTATGTTTGCACATTTATTCAACAAGCACTTACTGAATTCTAAGCACTACACTAGGCATTAAAGTTTTAAAGGTAAAACAGATCTTTTCCCCACTTTGTAAACCTCATGGTCTTTTGGGAAAATACAAAAACAAATGATTGCAATGCAGAGTGACCAGTGCCATATTGGAGGGCTGGCCAAGTGCAGCGTGAGAACACACAGGAGAGCCCGTCTTGGGGATTCAGGGCGACATGTGAATTGATGTGCCAAACAGTTCTGTTTCAGGCAGAAGGAACTCAAAACTCCTAGTTCCTGTTTGTATGTTTTTTGCTACATGATATTTCTTTCTTTCTTTATTGTTTTAGCTGTTGTGCAACCAAAGTTATAGAACATGAAAGTATACCACATATTCAGGCAATGACTTACAACATGTTTTGTCTGTAGTATGTGATGTGCCATGGGGAGTGGGAGCTTCTGAAGATCATACTGAAATGATAGGCCATGGCTAAGCTGTGAAAGAACTCTCTGCTAAAGTCTTATGTTTTACTTCGTAAGCATAAGGGAGCCACTGATGGTATTTTCAGCAGGAAATTGGCACTAGTGCTCAGTTCTCAGCAACGTAAAAAGTGAGTAGGAAGGTTGTAGTAGTGGAGACACCTGCCATAGTCCAGGAAGCTGCTGGGAACCACACCAGAGAGAACCGAGGAGACCCAGAGTGTGAATGTTTTTCTGAGTTGGAATTGGCAGAAATGGTGATGGTTTGATTGTGGAGGGGCAAGGGAGGTGTAAAGGATGCAAGTTTCAAGGCAGCTGGTTATACATTCGTGTTGCATTAGGTTTGCAGGCATCCTTTTAGTAAAATAGTGTTTCTCCAAAAAAAGGAAGAAATTGAGACAAAGTAAGTCAAAGCTGTTACGTGACACAGAGGACACTCACAATACCTCAACGTGAAAGGAGTTGAGGGGTTTCCTTGCTAGGTTTTGGTAATTTGGAAAATCTCAAGCAAATAAATAAAAATATATTAAGACCTTTTGTCTTAAAACAATTAACTACTAGTTAATCATATGTGTTTTCATGGACAAGATTCCCTTTCAATGGTAGTTTAGAAAGGAAAACGAAGGGTTAAAAATGTATTTTTAGTAGTCACTGATCAGCGCTGTGACCAAAGTGCCTTACTTGTCACCACACGTTAATTACTTAGATGTGACTGTCACTACCATTTGTATTCGCAAGGCGTGGTAGGGCTTAACCAAGTAAGTCCCGCAGGGGGTCTGAGCGCTGGTTTTTGCTCTCAGTTTTCCTCGAAGAAATACGTGCTTTTCGAAGAACGTGACCACCTTTACCAGCCACTGTTACCTATTTAGAACAACCCCCCCCAATTTGTGGAACACATATCTTAACAATACCTGTAATACCGACGTCTCCTGAATCACACTCTACCCATGGTAAATTAGGAAAGCAGGAGCTAGTTAAGAAGTTACTGAGTGTCACAGTGTTTTTCTGGACACAGATCACTCTAGGGCGCCTTATAAATTAGTTTTCCTAGTTAAACAGCTAACAGACATTCGACTTTATTTATTAGGCTCACATGTTTTTGTGTTCATATGGACATTTTTACTTGTCTAACCTGCAGAGGCCAAAAGAAAGGGAAGAGATAGCACAATGTGTTTAATTTCCCAGAGTGTTCACACGTGGCCAATAGAACGATTTGATATTAATTTCAGTTTTTGTGTCACTACGTCATCTTAATCTTTCCGGCGATCGGCTGCGTAGGTGGTGTACGGTGTACGCTGAAGACAGTGCTCTTACGTGCCACCAAAATGAAAAGTTCCTTGTGAGGGAAAACAGTAATTCTGTATTAAACCTAGTATTTTAAGCAGTTCTTTGCTAAATTAGCTTTGAGTCTTGTTTCCTTTACATTCATTTTAGCTCACGTTTGCTAAGTTATGCTGTGACTGCCAGTGACAGCAGGTAAGAGTTCAGGTTTCTGTCTGTGAAATTCACCTAAGGGTTATTTTTTTTATTTTCCATAGAGGAGTAAAGGATGTCCTGAAGAAGAGGCTGAAAAACTACTATAAGAAGCAGAAGCTGATGTTGAAAGAGGACAGTTGTGCTGGCGGTTACTATGACTACATTTGTATCATTGACTTTGAAGCCACTTGTGAAGAGGGTAACCCACCTGAGTTCTTACATGAAATAATTGAATTTCCTGTTGTTTTACTGAATACTCATACCTTAGAAATAGTAAGTGAATTGTTATATTTTAATTTTATTCTTAGCAGCAACTGTCCTGGGGTCGGTTAGTAAGGCAGAGGATCTCAGTTGCTGTTTCAGATAGAATTAGAGTTCTGAAGTGGGCTTTTTGCTCTTGCTGTGTGCTTTGTATCAGCTTGATTAATAGAAAAACTATAATAAAATAATTTCAGAGTCTGCATTTCTCCTTTTCCAGTAGCTAAAAGTATAGTGTTTTTTCTGTTTGCTTAGAACACCTATCTGGCTGGACATCAGAATCTCCTGGGTTGGGGGACGCGTATATTGATGCCTGGCCCTCATCCCAGAGATTCTGGTTGAGCTGCTCTGTGCTGGGCCCCGACATCAGCAGTTTCTGAAAGCTCAGTTGATACGCAGTCAGGGTTGAGAACCACTGCTGTAGTGTGCTCTGATCTCTGAGAAACTACCCTTCAACTTGAAATCGGCCATGTAATGCATATGCCTTAGAGACTAGTTGGCAGTGCTACTCATTCAGGAAGTCACCAGCAATCCTCCAAAATAAAACTCTTGCCTTGTAAAATCTGAGTGAGGATATATTATAACATACAATGGTCCAAAGTTAGTCCCAACAAATTGGGAGTAAATATAAAGAGGCTTTATGCATTAAACTTTATAGTTTTTTTTGTCTTAGTGTTCTTTAGAGCCTCTTTTAGTTATATTTTTAATCGACCTATTTATTTAATTTCCATGTCCAAAGCATATTAAAGGCAAATAAAAGGAAAAATGAGCTACGAAGGCAGGTAATCTTGCATGTCTCTCTAGGTTCTACCTTCTCTCTTATTCAAGGACATCATTCTGGCAACTCTCCTCCCTCACTTAGACAGTAATGATTTATCGCTTTCCCCTGTATTGTTCCCATCACATGTGAGCATGTTGTCATTTTTCACACTGTAAAAAGCCTTCATGTGATCCCACTTCCCTGCCAGCTGCCCTGTTTCTTTGTTTCTCTATGGCAGATTTCTTTGAAAAAGTTGTACATCTGTCTGTTTCCTCCCATTCTCTCTTCAACCCACAGCATCGCAGGTTTAAGTAATGTATTCAGTTCCATCACTCCACTAAAATCCGTCATCATTGTCATCTTTGACCTTTCCCTAAATCCTGGGAAATTGACCACTCCCTCCTTGAAACACTTTCTTCAAGTGATTGACTGCCAGGACACCATTCTCTTGAGTTTTCTCCAGCCTCACTAGTTACTTTTGGCAATTTTCCTTTCGGGTTCCTTCTTTTCTTCCCAACTTCCTAGTATTCGGTGTCCGGGTCCTCTTCTTTATCATCTCGTTCCTTAGCTTTAGAACCTACATGCTGATGACTTCCAAATATATATGTCCAATCTGGACCTCTGTCCAAATCCAGACTCCTTACTTAATGTCTTTATTTAGACATCTAAACAGACACCTTAACAAGTTTCAAATTGAATCCACCCTAAATTACCCATTTTATCTTCAGCCTGCCCCAGCTTGAGTGATGGCCACTCTGTCTAATTGCTCAGTCCAGAACCTTGGTGTCATCCTCGATACCTCTGTTTCTCTCACATCACACATCCAGCCCGACAACGACTCCCATTTGCCTTCCAGATATATCCAGAACGGAGCCCTAGTCGTTTCTTGTTGGATTTACTGCGTTCACCAGCTAACTGGATTTTGGGTTTCTATCCTGTCCCCCACAGCCAGTTTTCAACATAGTGTCCAGGATGATTCTTGTAAAATATAGGTCAGATCACTTCATTTCTCTGCTCACAACCCTTCAGTGGCTCCCCATTTAGCGCAGAGGAAAAGTCATATTTCTTACATGATCTGTCTTCTTGCTACCTCTGATTGTGCCTTATTGACATGCTCCATCCCCTTCACCTCCTAGGCTTTCTCTAATTCCTTTCCCCCAGAGGTCTGCCGCTAATTCCCTCCACCACTGTCCTTCCTTAACTCCAGCCTTCTAAATAAAGCCTGACTGGGTTACCCATTTACTAGTGTAGCTTAAACACTCTCACACATCTAGTGTTTCTGACCGCTCTTACCTGCTCTGTTTTCTAATAACCCTCCTCACATTTTAACTAAATATGCAAGTTACTGAAATGTTAATTAAACATTTGGTCAATGAATGCATACTTCTCTATAGCATCATTCTGTTAAAAGCTTTAAATAGTAAAATTTTATTGGTGTTAACGCTTAGTATCACCTGCTTGTAATGATAAATGAAGTTGGAGCATATTTTTTGAAAGATTTTTAAAATTATAAAACAAAATATTGATACTTAGAAGATAGACTTCACTTATTTATGAAATTCAATTAAGTAGAATTTTTTTCTTTTGCAATATGTCTTGTAAAAGTAAAGAGCGTGTAAGTTAAAAAAATTTATTTTTATTCTCACCCAAAGATATGTTTATTGGGGTGGGAGAGAAACACTGATATGAGAAATATCGATTGGTTGTCTCCTGTAAACACCCCGACTAGGGATCGAACCCACAGCCTTTTGGTGTATGGGATGATGCTCCAACCAACAGAGCCACCTGGCCATGGCAAGAGCGCCTTAAGTTTTAAAGTGCAAATGTTCTTTGCTCTTTTTACTTCTGTTCTTTTACAGTTGTTAGTACATATTTATAATTCATCTACCTAATACACTAAAGTGTAAAAAAATTATTCTTAGGAAATATAATTTTACTTTTATTTTCTTTTTATTTTAATTTCTTAATTTTTAAATCTACTGCAAAGAATATTCTTTGTCTTTTTCTCCATATCTACCTAGTAGTAACAATTTCTGCCTATAAAGCTTCAGGCTTTGAAATTGCCCTTAGTTTTTAACAAGTGACTCAGTGTGGTCCAGTAACCATGCTGGCCTTACTGAGTCTGCAGAGACGCTGTGAGCATAAAATAAGGCAAGTAAGAAGGATTCCTGAAGAGGTTAAAAATTGCTGGGGAAAAAAACTATCACCCTTTAAGCTACTGGATATCATAGAGTCAAATTTTGACTATTTAGAATTCAATTTAATGGAATCTTAATATAATAATGACTGTTCAGGAGTAATGTGAGCAGTAATCGAGCTAATTTATTACAACTAAAGTATTTAGAATAATTTGTTATTATTTGAAAAGCTTTTAGTATCTTGAGTAGAAGTTGCATTTTAATAAGCCTTACAGTTTCAAAGTGTTACAAACAAAATTTTTAACATTTTGCTCCTCATGAAAATATTTATTTAAACTTTGTTTGCTGGCTTGTTTGCTTGCAGACACTTGATTTCTTGTAAAATTTTTTAAACTCTGAAACATAATTTTTTAATTAAAAAGTCAGAGTGCTTCTGGAGAATTTATCAAAGAGCTTTCTTAATTAAAATGGATTTATTATAAGGGGAAAAAAATCAGTGTGCTTTGGGCGTAGGGAGTTACCCGTGAACTGGTGAAGCTGGACAAGCTCTGTGCTGCGCGCACCTCTGAAATTATACTGTTGTGGGACTGAAGTTGTCGTGTGTCACAGGTCACCAACCTCATGCATAGAAAACGGATTCACTTGCTGTTCTCCCCTTGCAGGAAGACACGTTTCAGCAGTACGTGAGACCAGAGAATAACACACAGCTTTCTGATTTCTGCGTCAATCTAACTGGAATTACTCAGGTTATAAACTTACGTTCCTTTTTCAGGAGTTTGAAAGAAGTTTTGAAATTAGTGATTTATTTCATAGTTTTAACACATTTGTGTTGTAAACAATTTAAGTTAATACGGTACTTTGCTTGCTTTGTAAAGATCTTTCATTGTGTTTTGTTTGAGAAATGGAAAACGAAATTTTACATCTGGTAAAACTTTTCTCAGCTTTTCTTCTAAAAGAATTGTAGTGATGAATCTAAAGCTTCATTTGCTTGGAACCTTAGTAAAATAAGTGTCACTGAGCTGAACTTAAAAGCTAAAGTTTTAAAACCTGTCTGCATTCAGCCTGACTTTATATGCAGTAAAGTTTAACTTTTTAGGCCCTGGCGGGTGTAGCTCAGTGGATAGAGCGCGGGCTGGGAACCAGAGGGTCTCGGTTCGATTTCCCATCAGGGCACATGCCTGGGTTGCGGGCCGGGTCCCCAGTGAGGGCCATGTGAGAGGCAACCATACATTGCTCTTTCTCTCTCTCTCTGTCTCCCTCCCTTCCCCTCTCTGTAAAATAAATATATTTAAAAAAAAATCTTTAAAAAAAAAGTTTAATTTTTTAGGTGTCTGATTTTTGGTTATATTCTAATGTGGCAGGCCCTTTGTTCATTTATTTAGTTCCTTTATTCATTCATTCATTCATTCACGCACTCACTCAGCTAATACTGGAAGGCCTGCTATAGTATTTGCCAAGGTACAAGCGATACAAGATGGTGAAGCCAGTCTCTCCAATTTGGTTAACAGTCTATGTTCAGGAGGACAGACACAAAGAATAACCAGTGATCACAATATGGTGAGGAAGGCAGACAAGTAGGTCAGTGTTTTTCATCAGGCATCAGAGGCATCTGAACAGAGGGCTTCCTATGACAGGGCTGTCCTGGGAAAAACTTCTCACCTTGAACTTGGGCTGAGTCACGATAGGTCAATAGGTGGAAAAGAACGACTGGGTGTGGACGGCAGAACTATAAATAGTTTGGGATGGGTGAAGGTACATGGTCATAAATAAAGCCAAAGTGGTAGGCCTAGGTGAGCTAGATCATGAAAAACCCTGTGTGTTTCTTACGCTGAAAGCCTTGGGGCATGTTTGGAAGCAGTTAAGTTTGGGTAAGGTTTACACTTTAAGAAAATTGGTTGGGCAGTGGTATGTGGTACGTGGTAGGAAGATGGAGCTTTGAAGCTAGTGGTCACTGCAGAGGGCTGTGGCTCTCCGCGAGGAGAGAGTTCCTCTTCTCCACTCCAGAGACTTGGTGAGCTGCTGGGCCGAGGCCTGCCCGAAGACAACCGTTGGGGGTGATCTTAAATCTTGATTTCGGGAGGATTATGTGCTTCACATGAAAGCAGTCCCTAATACTTGGCTATAAACAATTTTTTGTCTTAAAAATGAGTTGTTAGGTGTATCTCAGCAAAGGAAACCATGAAGAATTTAAGACATCATAGATAAGACTTTCTTTTTCTGTTCCTTTCCCACCAATGTTTGTGTCTGGGTGTTTTGTAGGACTACGTGTAGCTACTCTGAGTTTTATATATTTTACTTTTATATCCCTAGGATCAGGTAGACAGAGCTGATACCTTCCCTCAGGTACTGAAAAAAGTAATTGACTGGATGAAATTGAAGGAATTAGGAACAAAGTATAAGTATTGCATATTAACAGATGGGTAAGTAGAAAAATTATCTTTTTGTCTACTTGTTAAGATTAGAGATGTCCTTATTTGCCTTTTAGAATAACCACAAAAAAATTACTTACTAGCGGAGACAATATTTTTCCTTTTTGTATTCTTGTTCTTAGTTAAATTTGAGTCCTAGGGATCAAAGAGAAGAAAGCAAGCAAGTGCAACAGTCTAGTCCAGGACTAGAAGACTAGAGAAAGATAAATATTAATACGTAAAATGAAAACCGTGTTCATTAGGACACTTACATTCTCAGAAAAGTCTCAACTCTTCAGTCTTGCTTTCAAGGATCCCTCGTCCAATCTTGCCCTACCTGTGGAGCCTAAGCCACCTGCCATTGCTCTGTTTCCGTCCGGCCAGGCTGGCCCGTGAATCCCACGGTTTGTCCTTTATGTACTTCTCATGCTTTCCTCTCCACGGGGCCGCGCTCTTCCTTGACCACTCCTTTGTTACTCACCGCAGCCCATCTCATTCTTTACTCCGGACATTACATTTCACATTGATTTTTTTTTTCTTGAATTTGTATGAAGTTGTATAATAGTCTCTCTGATGTGTATCGTTAATGTTGGCATCTGACTAAATATTCAGATGTCTAACCTTTATGTATGTTAAGACGTGTTTGCAAGGAGATTAAAAACCCTTTCAGAGCAGGGACTTTTGCTACTTGGTAGTCTTTTGTATGATGCTTACTATAGTGCTGAGTTCAAAATGTGTGCTCAGAAAGCATTCGTGAAATGAAAGCGTAAGTGGGAAGATGAGACACATCAAACAAGCCTTGTGCCAAGGTGGCTTCTCTCCCGTGAAGCTCTTAAGGTTCAGAAAGAAAGTCCTCATAACTTCCGTTACATACTGTGGACAGTTTGTACGCTGAGCTACGATGTCACCTCCATAAAGCGTTTGGAGACCTTGCATACAACAGGGAGAGAGCAATGAATTTAATCACATTGCGGTTGCGTTTAAAAATGGACATTTTGGAAAATACTGATTTGTAAACTCTTTACAAATCTATTATTGATTTCAAACACAAATGAGCAATGTCCCTGCTAAAGTATACAGGTGTTTCTGGTGTACCACAGTATGTGCGATTCTGTAAAAACCTCACAGTCTGGGACAGACCATTCAAAACCAGTGCAATTTTGTGACCGGAGCACTAACAAAAAGAGGTAATTGATACCTCCAGACACAATCCGAGCAGCCCAGGCAAGCATCTCAGGGTCAGTGAAAGTTGTCTCAGAGGATGTTACAGATGCATGGAAGCAGTGGGATCCTGGGGAGAGGCACTTGTTTTTAATTTTCTTAGAGTACACTTGAATTTTACACTCAGATCAGCTACTGTCCTGGTGCCAGTGCAGTAGCTGATTTGAGAACTCTTTTCTTTCCTGCTGAAGGTTACAAGTTTGACTGCTATTATTCTGACTCCCTTTGGCTAGGAAAGCCCACGTGAGGAGCCAACACAATTTCCACTTTGTACAGTCCATGTTCTCCTATTTAATGTCATAGTTGATTGGTGTTAGAGAAACATTTACTGTAGCAGAACAGAGTGTATTCTAACCATGTGATACCAGTTCCTTTTGTCTCTTTCACATATTCTGTTAATTTGTTTTTTGTTCATTTTATTTCAAAATATACCCTCAAAGAACTCCCTGAGATGATAAACTTGGCATTAAAAGTAAGCTTAGCAAAGATATTTTAAAATTATGAAAAAATACTCAACAAGATAGAGGTTTGCCCAGATAATCAGAACCATAAAAGTAATTGAGATGAACCTAGTAAGAATTAGTTTGTGAAAAAAAATTGATATACCTACCTTTTTATTTTTTGTTATTTAAAGTTTATTTTGAATCAGTATTTTGTAGGAAGAGATTTTAATTTTTTAAACTTGCTGTTAAGTATAAGAGAGGGGTTATGTGTAAATAAAAAACAAATTAGAATGACTTAAAATACTCATTTGTAGGAATAGCATAACATGTATTATATCCATTTTTTCCTGTTTTTGATTTCTAAGTTCGTGGGATATGAGTAAGTTCCTGAACATTCAGTGCCAGCTCAGCAGGCTCAAATACCCTCCTTTTGCTAAAAAGTGGATCAATATTCGAAAGTCCTATGGAAACTTTTACAAGGTAAAATTTCTACACTTTATTGATTATACTCTTCTGCTCTTGATACATGTATTATAGTCTGCATACACATTAAGTTGTGACTTACTAGGTGCTTTTCACAGAAAAGGGCCATATAATTGTTACCTCGCAGATTCCAAATTAGTTATGTTAATCTGAGTTTAGAAAGGTAAGCTGTTTTTCTCATTTAACCTGTTTCTGAAGTAGGCTAACGAGATCTTCAGTAACAGGTTTGAAACTGCAAGGCTATTCAATCTGTGGATTGTTTGTGGGACAATTAATCTCCACTGAATTTTATCAAACAATATGTGTGCAGTGTAAATTTTTAAGATAATATTGCAAAGCTTATACTAATTGGCAGCCTTCCCCCGTGGCCCTCACCAGTTCTGGTTTATGTTCTGATGAAGCAAATACTTTCAGCTTTTAAAGGCTATTACCTTTAATACTGACCTTAATATTTCTAAATTACACGTTTATGCTGTCCTGAATTTCAGTTTGAGGTCTCTCGTAAGCTCCTGCAGTGGGAGAGGAAGATTTAGCTCCACAGAGAAGCCACGGTTCCTGCATGTCCTTCTCCTCCCTGCACTTTTCTAATGTAGTCACATTGCCTCTGTAATTAAATCATTGCTCAGTGTGTACATTCCTGTCCTCAGACTCAATAATTGGCTTCTTTAGTTTCCTTATCCTGCTCCTTTCCATTCAGACTGTAAATCTCGTCTCTATCTGTACTCAGAATGTTCAGGTAGTCTGTCAGTTTTGGATTGTTTCCTCTGGGGAATACCTGGAGCTTTTAATCCCGTTGTGATCTGAACTATTTGCTTCTCAGGCTCCTAAACTCATCTGGGAGATTTCCTTTTCTTCCTATCATGTGTCAGATCCATGTCATCTTTTCCCCTTTACTACTGAATTTTGGTGAAGCTCATCCTAAAGTAGCTTCATGAGAAAAGCTTTTTTTTTTTTTTTTAATTTTCTTTGTGTGTGGTTTTAACATTTCTTAAAATTGAGAACTATGAATACAGAAAAGTGGAGTTTGACGGATTGTGTTAAAGTGAAATCCCTTGTAATTTCCACTCACTCAACCCCCTTCTTCCCTCCCAGAGCTCCCATAATCCATACTTTTAATGAGGATCTTTCTTGCTTTTTTGTATAGCTTTAATATTTATTATGTTTATCCTCATACAGATAGGTTTTGTCTTTTTTGAACATATAATTACCATCATACTTTTGTTTGTTTTTTTTCCTCAACTTTATGTTTGAGATATATCCCTATTGTGTATGTAGCTGTAGCTCATTTATTTTATTGCTGTGTAGATTTCCATTGTGTGAATATACCAGAGTTTATCTGGCCTGCTTTGGCTGGTCATTTGGGTGGGTATCAGTTTGAGGCTTTGACGAACAATGGTGTGTAAACACTCTTGTGTGTGTGTTCTGATGCCTTCATGCACTCATTTCTCCAGGACTTAAACCTAGGAGTAGAATTGATGGGTTACAGCATGCAAGCATCATCGACGTCACTAGATAATGCAAACAGTTTTCCAAAGGGGCTGTATCAGTTTGCCCCCTCACCTGAAGAATGTCTGAATTGTCAGTTGCCCCATGTCTTTACGAGCATCTGGTATCACCAGACATTTAAAGTGTTTGTAAATCTGGTGAATGTATGATACCATCTTGTAGAGGTTCTGGTTTGCATTTGCCTAGTTACTCAGGAGACTGAGCTCCTCTTATGATTATTAGCCACTTGGATTTCTTTTATGGAGTCCCTGTTTAAATCCCCTACCCATTTTTTAAAAATTGGGTAGTGTTTCCTTTTGTAGCTAGTTGGTTTGTAGATCTTTATTTTTGTTACTGGTCCTTCGATTATATTTGGTAAATTTTTTTTTCTGTTTTGTGGATTTATCTTTTTACTTATTTTGTGATTGCTTAAGCACACTGTGAAAAATGCTCTCTTACCTGGCTGGTGCGGCTCAGTTGTTGGTTATTGTCCTGCGAACTACAAGGTCCCCGTTTTGATTCCCGTCAGAGCATGTGCCTGGGCTGTGGGTGTGGTGCCTGGTCAGGGCACGTGTGGAGGGCAACCAGTCAATGTTTCTCACATCAACGTTTCTCTCCCTCCTTTCCCCTCTCTCTAAAAGAAAAAAGAAAGGAGAAAAATGCTTTCTTTAAAAAACAAGTTATGAAAAACTACAAACATACAAAAGTAAGAAGGCATGATGAGCCCTCATTGCCCAGTTTCAGCAGTTCTAGACTCATGGCTCTCACCACCAGCCATCTCCAGAATTCCTCTTCCAACACTGAACCTCTATACTCGTTGAACAATAAGTCCCGTTTCCTCCTTTCTCCAGCCTCTGGCAACCACCATTCTATTTTCTGTGTCTATAAAATTGTATTACTAGGCACCTTGTGTAAGTGGACTCAAACAGTATCTGTTCTTTTGTGACTGGCTTATTTCACTTAGCATAAAGTCTTCAGGGTTCATGTAATAAATGTAGCATTTTGTCAGAATGTATTTCCTCTGTAAGGCTAAATAATATTCCATTGTTTGAGAATTTCCTTTTTAAGGCCAAATAGTATTCTATTGTATGTATATACCACTTTTTTTTAATCCTCACCTGAGGATATGCTTACTGATTTTAGAGAGACCAGGAAGGGAGGGGAGGGATATCGATGTGAGAGAGGAACACCAATCAGCCTCCTCTCACACGCACGCCCACAACCCAGATATGTGCCCTGACCTGGAAGTGAACCTGCGACCTTTTGGTTCATGACAGCACTCTGTTATAGAAATCATTTCGTATGCTACTGAATTCAGTTTGCTAGTATTGTTGAGGATCTTTGCATCAATAATCATAAGGGATATTAGTCGGTAGTTTCCTGTAGTGTCTTTGATTTTGTTATCAGGGTAATGCTGATCTCATTAAATGAGTTAGGAAGTCTTCCCTCCTATTCAGTTTTTACAAGAGTTTGAGAAGGACTGATGTTAATTCTTCTTTAAATGTAGAATTCACCAGTGAAGCCAGCTGGTTCTGGGCTTTTCTTTATAGGGTGTTTTGGATTACTGATTCAGTCTTCCTTACTGCTGTAGGTCTGTTTAGATTTTATCTTTTCTTCGTGATTCAATTTTGGTAGGTTGTGTGTTTCTAGAAATAGTCCCTTTCACTTAAGCTCTTTAATGTATTGGACAAGTTTTTTATTTATTTATTTATTGTTTGAATTTTTATGAGTTTATTTGAGGCAAACTGATGACAATGCCAGAGAGCAAGGTCTCAAATGCTCCTGGAAACGTTATTTTTAGAAGCACATTCTTTTATATCATTTGCTTTGTGATTCTCCCCATAACCCAGTGAGTAAACAGTAGCACAACTGTAAAAGTGAAGCTGCAGCTGTAAGATATATAGATCATTTAATGGTATAAACTACAGAATGTAAAACTTCTTTTTAAAAGATTTTATTTATTTATTTTTAGAGAGAGGGGAAGCAAAGGAGAAAAATATCGATGTGTGAGAGAAACATTGATTGGTTGCCTTCTGCATGCGCCCTACTGGGGACCTGGCCTGAAAACCAGGCATGTGCCCTGACCCAGAATCAGACTTCCTCGTTCTCAGGCTGATGCTCAATCCACTGAGCCACACCAGCTAGGACCAGAATGTAAAACTTAAGAAATCTTCTCTCTAGTAATATACTCTCTAGGATATACTGAAGACAGAAGAGTGGTTCTTAAAAGTGAAATTTGGGGACTGTGTGAGATTTTTATATTTATCTAAATGGAGCTGGTATTTAAATAGGTTGAAAAATACCACGTGACATTGTCTTTCATTCTTGATCATTATCATTCATCATCTAGAAATGCGAAATATTTTTGGTGCCTCTGCCTAAGGAGTCAGTCAAGTAAAATAATACATTACAGGAAAATAGCATGCAAAAAAGAATTAGTTTGGGTTAAATGGCAGAGCTTCAATTTAGAAGAACAGCACATTTCCTTTCATAAATGATTTGTTAAATTACAAAACTCCACACTTTTTAGATGTCTTGAGAATTCCATCTGTTGATATATATTTTCATTAAAAACACTAAAGCCCTGGAGGTTCGAGTTACTTATTTGCTTTAATTAACCAGAAGTTTTTGCCATTTGCCGAACTTTATTTAGTTATTGCTGTTAATTTTCAGTTTATTTTTCTACTTCACAGTGACTTACAGAATACTAAATTGTTACTGTTTGTTTATTTTCAGGTTCCTAGAAGCCAAACCAAACTGACGATAATGCTGGAAAAACTGGGGATGGACTACGACGGGCGGCCTCACAGTGGACTTGACGACTCCAAGAACATTGCCCGCATCGCGGTCCGAATGCTGCAGGACGGGTGCGAGCTCCGCATTAATGAGAAGATGCATGCGGGGCAGCTGATGAGCGTGTCCTCCTCGTTACCGATAGAGGGCGCTCCGCCTCCACAAATGCCGCATTCTAGAAAATAGCAGCAGTTTTGCCTTTTTGCCCCTGGATCATTGACTGGAATTGCTACAGAGAGGTAGCAGATGAATACTTACCGCAGTGCAAAATTGAAGCACCTTAAACATAAAATCTTATTACAGCTCTAGACTCACATATATGAACAGATTCTGTGGAGGAGGCATATTGAATTGTCACCAGCACTTTTATATGAGCAGTATTTGTTACACAATAATCGTTCCTGCTTAGAACTTGGTTTTATAAATTAAGGTGTCCAAGATGTGTTCCTTTTGGTTTTAAATACAAAGGTCTATTGACTCTCCTTTTGAATGGCATTTCTTATTGATGTTAGAATATATAATGTATTTCTACATTAATATCATTAGATCAAATTATTTCTTAAACTGCAGAAAAGATTGGAAGGTGGACCTTATCTAGCCTTTGGGTTTTAAGAATATTATAGTCCTTTTGATTTTTGAAGTTTCCATGTGAAGTCCAGCTGTATGTTAAATTTCATTAAGTACTTGATACATATATCTGTCTGTGTCTCTTTTCAGTTTCTAATTGGAAGATTTGTGAAGATTATAGGGTCTGGTTAAAAATTCAGTACTGACAGTACTAATGGAAAGTCCAAAGACAATACCATTTAAAGGAATATAAGGGCTGTACCTCAGATTTTATAATACACAGGTAAATCAGTGAGGTTTGGGGGCCGGCTTTGTGATTCCCTTCCTCCCTGTGACATATATCTGCCCTAATTCTTAAATCTAAGAGACCATGCTTTGAAGTAGACTTAAAATGAAAGATCACTACTGAATTTTGCATTTGTATTCAACATTGTGAGGTTAATAAAGTCAAATAATGCTTTCTACCCGATCTGATGTTTTTTTTACTAAAAACCGATTTCACATAGTGAGTGGCCAATAAATTGTTGACTAGTTAATTCTTAACTAGTTCTACAAAACAAAAATGTGTTCACAGAGTTGAGAAAGTGAAACTCCTTATTCAGAAGCTGAAAACACATATTTTCAGAATTGAATTTTCCCCTGTAGCTGTTACGAACGATTTCACTGGCATTGTTTGCTTCTTTTCATTTACTTTC